>JAOTRH010088125.1:0-16737 GCA_034768845.1 Heliamphora exappendiculata | reverse complement strand
CTTTCTCTCTCTCTCTCGCGGCAATGTCGCCGCACACACTACCAACGCACCACGGCACCACCACCGCTGCACACACCATGCACGTCGCACGGCACCACCTCCGCGTCTCGATCATGTGTGTAATAATTGTGTTTTGGGTTGCCACCGTGTGTGTGTTTTCATTTCTCTTTACGATGCGTTTGTGTAATTGTTGGGTAAGGTTCACTGTGTGTGTGTGTGTGTGTGTGTGTGTTTGGTTGTTTACTTTAATTTAAAACGCAAAAAATAATTAGTATTAAAATTATTTTATGAAAAATAAATAATAATTTTTTTTAGAAAAATAAGAAATGTTAAACGAAAACTCAAACAATAAAAGTTTTATAAAGATTAGAAATTTAAAACTTTATTCCCGAGACTAAAATGAATAAAGGATTTTTATTTATATTTTTATCAAATTTAGTTAAGTTAAACCGAGTTTTAATTAAAATAGGTACCTTATACCTACCTGTGTATATATGTATGGTTATTTGTTTATATATATATGTATTCTGATCTAATTTTTAGTATTGTGATTATAGAGAAAAAGTTTTTGAAAGTAATAATTATCGTGTGGGTCTAACCCTACCCGCAAGTATATATTAAACCTAGTGATAGGATAATCTGGGTGGTAGTTTTCTTTTTAAGACGTGGGAGATAGTTAGTTCACCGATGGACTTTTGCATTATGTAGGAAATAAATTACTCATCCGAATAAACTACTCATTTTCTCTTATAATGGCGGGATGAGCAATTTTTTGAATCCACGTTTTCTTTTAACTACCCACTTTATTCATTAGTTAATGACTGAAAATTTGTCTATATATACATATGTAGACAGACAAAAAAAAGGTAGGAAAAAAAAAGATAAAAGAATTCTTAGTTTTTTGGGAGTAGAATTGAGAGTTCAGGAAGAGGAAAATAAGAGAGATCTGTGAGTTAAAAAAGAGAGCAAGTAAGGAACAGTTGTAGAAAAAAAAGAGAATATCTTCTCTTTCTCCCTCTTTCTCTCCCTTCTTTTTTCTCTCAACCTATCTTCTCCTTCTTTTTGGGTTCTTCTTGTTTTTTGTTCCTTCATTCAGAAAACACATCTCCAGATCGAGTCCGCAGAAAGAATAATATCAGTTATGCGACGTATGCTTTGGCACATAATGGACAACATATTCGAGTCCTCCAAAAATGACTTTAAGCTCACTAAAATATGGGCAATCCATTCGGGTCCTTTAAAATTGCTATAAATCCACTAATATCGTGACCAACTCACTCGGGTCCTTCACAAATAATTTTTTAGCCCGCTTAAAATATGAACAGCCCATTCAGGTTCTTCAAAAATGGCTTTAAGTCCACTTAAAATATGGACAGTTCTTTCGAATTCTTCAAAAATAATTTTAAGTTCACTTAAAATATGAACAGCTCTTTTGGATTGTAGAGACCTGCCCCTTTCTATTTCGAAACAGTTAATGAGATTTTGTTGCCGAATGTTCGATGGAATATAGTTAAGTTTTTATTTGTGAAAAAAAATTAAAATTTAATCATGTTAATGATTGGTAACGATAATTATATACTTAACTATGCATTAGAATGATTATTGTGGGTTGTTTGAACGAGCCGTGGGACATTGTAACAAAATTTAGATCTTATATGCATTTTCTTTCCTTAGAGTGCCTTTCAACGAAAAATCGGTCGAACGGTATGTGACAGAAAACAATTTTAAGTTTGAATTTTGGGTATTCCAAATTATTTCTCTCCTCTTTATCTCTCTAGAAGCAAACTCTAAGTTCTAAATCTAGTGTAGAGTGTCCCTTAAGCTTCATTTACTCATTTGGTGGTGATTTCTTGCCTCCTCCCTATTGGAACACCATTGGTGGAGTTCGATTATACTTTGGGAACAAGGCCTTCTTCGCTCACCGGTGGAGATTTTTTTAATTGGGAGCTTGATTTTTGTAATTTTATTACTCAAGAGATAAGATCTATTGTAATAACTTATATCTTAACCACTTGTCAAAACTAGTTTTTCGACCCAACCGATTAAGCTTCTCAAAATTGTACAACTTTCAACAGTTAATGATGGTGCAAGGATTGAAGTTAGAGAGGCTACAATTGCAACAATATAATAATATAGCAGTGAAGGCAATGCGATACATGTGCAACAATATAATAATATTTAATTATTTTTTTAATTTTTCTACTTGCAAATTAATTCACATATAAATTGCATCAATTTGAAAATAGATTTTTTTGTATATATCTATATGACTTTAACAATAAAATCTTCCTTTTGGTTACAATTCACAAAATGAAAAATTAATATTATCGAAGTCTAAAATTGTGAACTAACAGTTTCTTCCCTCTCCCAAATGTGCCATCACAGGTTTTGAGAAGAGTTCTTTAAAAATTAATAAGAATTCATAAGAACATTTTTCAAAAAATATGACATGAGAGAATTTAACAATGGAAAAAAAATCATTGAATAACAGTGACAGGATGAGTTTTGATATTGTTATTACGTGGGTATACCTAGAGAGTGAAGTAATATAAATCAATTATTTGAAAATTTTAATCACATACAAATGAGGAAAAAATATACTGCAAGTATTTAATTATTTATTTTCCAACAAAAATAAAATAAAACAGATGCCATCAAAACAAAAACAAAAAATAAAAGTAGCATTTAAGAAATCAACTCAAAAAGAAAGATGACTAGCCATTAGAATTGCATTAAGAAATCAACTCCAAAAGAAAGTGGAAGACTTCTTGGGTTGGTAGGACTGGAAATGGTATGTTGGAATTCTCAAAACTCAGAAGCGGAGGAAACAAAAAGCAAAGGCAACTTGAAAATGTTTGACAATGCTTTTTCTCCCCGCTTTTAAATCTTAGCTTCGAAAAAATAACTGAAAGTATTTGACAACTTACTCATGTGCTTGTAGCTATTGACAAAACCATTCCGTACTTTAACAAAATTCAAAATTTAAAGCTCATTTTATCTATCACCTTTTTTCAACATTAATTTCTACTACAAACTAAAATCATTTTTTCTTCAACTACAATGTATTAGCAACTAGTTTCAGCTCTATTAAAAACCATCATTAGATATTTTAACCCCAAAAAAAATACCCAAAACAAACTATCCCTAACAGTCTATTTTTTTCTTCTTCCTCTCTTTTAAAATAAAATATAAAAAAAAGTTATACTCAAAAGAGCCTCAGCGAGTCAGATTTCTATTTCCTCTTTCTGCTGATAGATCTACTTGCAGGAACATCCATTGAAGTGCCAGCAGCAATATTCTCTGTAGACTCTTCGTCGCTTCTGCTCTCAGTTTTCACGGCCGATTCCTCCTCATCCTCCTCTTCCTCTTGAGGTAATTTTCCAGAATTTGCCTGTTCCAAAGTCAGGTCTCGAAGCTCCCTAAGTTTTGCTTTCTTTGAATTCAATACTCCAAGAAACTGGAACAAAAAAAATAGGCCGTGTCATTCTAATGCTTGCAGAGAAATGCAAGAAATGAAACTGCTTTTAATGCAAAAAAGTACGAGCAAGGAACTCATTAAATGCATACAATGTATAAAATCATTGCTGGGATCAATCCTAATTTGGAGGTCTTGTGTTTGAGTCCTGCTAAAAGTGCTTTGACTTAACTGGTACTTGTAGCTTGTGGATGATTGCAAGTATCCAGAAATTTATCCCTCAATGGTGGGTCCTAAAGGCTGTGTCTTGAGAGGTTCCTCTGTTGAGGGGAAAAAAAAAAGAAGAAGAAAGAAGAAAGAATGTAATCAGCCGCGGCCCAGAGATTTTGTGTTCGACTCCCGCTAAAAACACTTAATCGAAACTTCTAGTTTGTGGATGATTGCAAATATCCAGAGGTTTAGCCCTCAAGGGTGGGTTCTAAGGACCGTGTCTTGAGAGATTGATCCGTTAACCGAAAAAAAAGAATGTTTATAAAGCTTTCAGCTTTTGCCTAGACACACATGGTGATCGTGAATGCTTTGTCTTCCAAGGAGAAGCTCAATGTAAACAATAATGCTATTACTTACAACTTTTTATTTACCACTTGACGCAGTACACTCACACCTTTTAACGTAATGGGTCTCACTCGACTCCCGAGCTCCATTAATATTCAACGATTGTGAGCGTGTCACATCAAATAATAAATTAGAAGTGATAAGAAAATGCATTAAGTACAACAGTACTGGTCGGAAAAAGAATAGTAAGACACAGGTCTCATAAGTCGATTCCATGCCCTTGTACCCCAGCGTGACCTCACTAGGCAATGGAAGTACCTGAGGAAGATTGCTCAACTATAAACATCAATCCACAGGTCCCCATTGATCCTTGTGGAGTGATGGATTCATGGATAGTTCAGTGTCCCATGATCAAGGTAACTGCTCCTACATAGGCATGCATGATAGTGTAAATGTGTCATTCAAGTGCCGATTATGGCGACCCCTATCTTCCAGGCATACAGAAAGCCATCTCAAACTTTCCATTCCTTTGATGCTAATAATCCTTTCCAGAGTGCTGTTTTTCTTCCAATGCTAATTTTAAAAACAGCATAAAAAAGAAGACATCGTCCTCTTACTGATTGCATCTCTTCATGGTTATACTTATGGTATCAGAGCCATCTCAGCTTATCTTTCCCATGACAACTTGGCCCCAAGATGAGTTCAACTGAGGCTTGCCTCATCGAGGCAAAGCCTTTGGGGAGATGACAATCAATGGCAAGCCAAAATCCTTGGAAAGGCTATGAGTAACGGATGTGGAGCCCTGAACTGGAAGATCCATGGCAAAGCGCCAAGGCAGAGCAATGCCACAAGCCAACCCTCTAGCATTCCAAACACAAGTACCTACAGGTCCTACACCTAAATGCCGGAGTCAAATAAAAGATATATATATTACATGACATTTGGACTACAGGGAATCTGATGAACAGGTGTACATAAAAATATATTGAATAAGAAACAGCAACCTCACAAGAAAGAAAGGTGTTTCGTTGAACTTGACCAGCTAAAATGACCGAGACATCATGCCTCAACTAGCAGATACGTGGAAAATCACATGCGAGATAAGAAAAGTAAGTTGGTTGGTATACGGTACACACCTTTGCATAAATTGCAGTTTCAAACTCTGCCTTTTCATTACTTAACTTCTCACTCTGTGCCAAACACTTCTCAGCTTCTACTCTTAGCCTCTCAAATGATTGGGTTTTCCTGACAACTTCATCCTATACATATCAAGAAGACATAATCAAATCATACAGAATTTAGCACCGTATTAACTCAAACAAGAAAGACATTTACATAGCAATAGACAAAAAGAAACTTCAAATGATTATTTCCAAATGATTGGGTTTTCATGGATTCATTGGAGAAAGTATAGGGTATTACTTTAAGTTCAATATTTTAGAACTACACCACGAGACCATATATAACATATGCATAAATATATATTGATCAATAGATTACTCAATTGTTGGATAAGGAAGACCGACTAATTATTGAAGGACTTTCAACATTCAAAGACTAATGCCGGACGGCCGGCGATTAAAGAACTAAACAATTAAAGAACATAAAATAAATTATAAGACTAACAATCTAAACATAAAAATTCAATTTTTATTCATTCAAAATCTGCTAAATCCTATTACATAATGCCCTATTTATAGGCATTCAAAAAAACCCTAATTTAACCTGCTAAAAATAAAAGATCACAATTCTGAAAAATCCTAATTAAATTTACTAAAAGTAAAATATTACAAATGAGGAAAATTCTAATTGAAGATATCAAATTTAAAGATTCCAATAAAATCAAAATATAAAATATTACTAAAATTACTAAATTTCTAAATTTGAAATATCTTTCATCCAATACCTTCTCATTCCCCATTAAAGACACAACGGATAGTATGAGATACCAAAAAGTGAACAATTTTGCTACCTAAATTTGATTATTGATAGGAATGAAAAGATTAGGCATGATATAACTCATAATCTCAAAGATAGATCGGCTCAAGTGAAAATGCGCTTCTGGTCTACTATGCGATCGACTACAAAATTGGAAAACAAATTTTAAAAACAACTACTAGGCAAGGTTATATGAAAAAATATGCTAGATGACTAAAACACAACTAATCAAAATGAGTGTAGCTGGAATGATGATAAGATAGATGTGTGATAAAACTTCAAGAGATAGAACTGAGAATTTAAAAATGAAAATATTCATAAAATAATACGGGCAACATCAATTAGAGATAAGTTGGTAAAAAAAATATAAACTAAGATAGTTTGGCCACATATAATGAAAGGGGCTAATTAGTGATTAGTTCTATTTTTAAGATGTGTTTGAGAATAAGTCTCATCATAAGTTTTTTAATGGTATAAGTACCTTGTTTTGAATTAAGTGATACTTGTACAATTTTATCCTTATTGTAATTAGGCGGATGGCTTTTAAGTAATTGTTTTGCTCTAGGAAAAAGTAGTTTCCTTTTTAACTCATAGGTGACGTGGTGGGTGATTTCTTTATCCATTTCTAATTTTAAAATTGTATAACTTTTGATATTACATTTAATTTTTTATAAAATTAATATTTTTTGAAACATATTCATCAAGATTTATTAAACAAAACCCATATTGAATAGAAAAAATATGTGCTCAAATGAAATTGAGAAATTTGCATTGTATGTTAACTATTTTTTTTTTCAAATTTAAATGTCTCATAAGTTGCAATATACATATCTATTGTTTTATAAAATTAGTATTTTTGGAGCCTATTCATTTAAATCTATCAAACAAGACCCATATTGTATGTACAAAAACTAAAGTGAGAAATTTGCATTTTATGTTAACTAATATTATTTTTAGTTTCAAATTTAAGAAATATCATACTTGCAATATAACTATCTATTTTTTTATAAAATTAGTATTTTTTGAATCTATTGATTGAGATCTATTAAGCAAATTCCATATTGAATATGATTTCTTTTAAAAATAAATATGAGTTGTATTTTTTGAACATATAAATTTTTTTGTTTTGAAAATGAGAAATTTCTAAGTTTTAAAATAAAAAAATTTCTCAATTTCAAAATTGAAATATCTTGATTAACATTTATTTCTTGGATTTGAAAACTTAAAAAAATTTAAAAGTTTAATGCAGAAAAGTAACCATGCACAAAAAAATAAAAAATTTATTTTTAAGAGCCGATAAGTTTTCAAGTTTTAAAATTGATAAATTTCTTAGTTTTAAAATGGTGAAGCTTTGTAGTTTTAAAATTGAGAAATTTGATGAATTTCAAGTTTTGTAACAAAAGCATTATAAAGATTTTAAATTTTAATTCAAAAAAGTAAATGCGCATTAAAATCAAATAAGTAATCAACTCATCACTTTCCTGTGAGAGAGAGATGGTAATTTAGTGTGAAAATGAAGCGTGCTTTATAGTGGATATTTTGGGGGTACAAAAAATATATTTCAAAAACACCAATTTAATTGATAACAAATGTGTAAACTGTAAGTCATAAAATTTTAAATTTTAAATTTTAAAACAACAATAATAATTCTCATAATATATACATATTTTGGTTTATATTTATAAATTTTCCTATTCAATATAGATTTTATTTGATAGAACTCGACGAATAAATTTTAAAAATATTAATTCTATAAAAAAAAAAGGTAGTTCGGTGCACGAAGCTACCGCGAATGCAAAGTCCGGAAAGGGGGGCGGATCACGATGGATCTATAGTACGCAGTCTTACCTTACATTCACAAGAGACTTTTTTTACCCCTCGAACCCCTGACCTCCAGGTCACACGGTGACAACTTTACCGTTGCGCCGAAACTCCCTTCTAAAAATATTAATTCTATAAAAAAAGTAAATATTTATTTTAAAAGTAATTAAATTTTAAAATTTAAAATAAAAAAAAATAACACTTTGCCATGTCACAGCGCTTAAATATACGTGGGCATATATCTTTTTTGAAAGTTACTTTCTAAATGAGGTCAAAATTGTCTACAAAATCATCAAAATCTAAAAATATGACTCAACATGTTAAAAACTTGTAATGGGACTAATTCTTGCATTACTTCTAAAATCAAGACTAATTACTAGTTAACCCTAAGAAAATGGTAGATACAACATGTAGGAAGAGTGACAAGATGAATGTTAATGAAAACATTAATGTCAATGAAAATACTAGGAGGAGAGAAGGACATAAATGGACATTATATGTTGGGATAAAAAATAATATGTACTAATTCAATTAACTACGCATATAGCCCTTAACAAAATAAAATGGAGAAAAGGAATTCATGTAGTGGACCCCATATTATTGAGAAACAAGTTATTTTATTTGTTTACTATCAAATGCACTAAAAAATTCAAACACATTATGGATTTTTGATTTTATTAATATGCAAGTGCCACAAGCAACAGTGAAGATTTTTTTAAATTTTTTTTACTTTTTGGTTTTTGATAAGGTAATTTGTAAAGAGAAGGCACCAGGGAAACCACATGCAAAGAAGGAAAACAAAAATAAAAACGATGCACCTATACGTCATATCAACTCAAAAACTACACAAAATCCAAATATCGGTCCAAAGATTGATTAGCTCCACCTAAGAACCAACTATACAAAATGGCTAAAAATCTCCTCTTCAATTTCACAATAGAAGTTTACAAGCTATTAAAACTACTACTGTCCCATTTGGCCATTTATCCCACTGGCCCACATCAAAGCAAGAGTCACAAAACACCATGCTCTCCCTCTTCCCATTCTAGCCCCCTCTAAGATTTCAAAGACTCCATAACATTTGGAGGAAGCAGCAAAGCATATCAAACAAAACAAGAATCAAGACCCAAAACTCTCTAGCCACTGCGCAGTGAATAAGAGATGATCAACTACTTATTAAGCAATGAAGTGGATGATGTGTATTCCCCAGCAATATCAACTCCTAATACTCAATCTTGGTGATGATCAGTTGAGCTAACTGCACTTGTTATGCTCCAAAAGGACGAAGGGAGTGAAACTATGGGACTTAATTTAAGGAGTCGTAATAGCACCTTCATCATAATCTGACTTGAAGACACAGAACTCTCTTTTGACCAAGAATTATGAACTTAGGAGGTCTGGAACAATACATAAGGTCACGGAATACATCCATTCCTTAGACAGGATGGTACTGAGCTGCCACCAACTCAATGCTACAGGCCAGTACACTAAATATGTTCACAAATTTACATGCATTTCTTACATAGGACGGAGCTGAACTCTCAACAACTCAACGCCACTGGTCGGTACCTTTATCAGCATCTATGGACATTTTTTCCTCTCATGTCGCCAAACCTTTATATAAAACTACACCAAAATCCTTTCTACCACTTCAGATACAAGACCAATAAGTTACCACTGCAAGTTCCACATAGGTCGGTGGTTTTAACCTTGTCAAATCAGACCATTCTAAGGAGCTTAAAAAATCACAGACAATCATATCTTCACTGATCTAGGCCATCATAATAAAGTTTTAAACTCTCTATCTATCTATAGCTGATGGTGTACGTGGGCGCGCGCACGCAAAAGGGTGGCAACTCCAGGCTCCTGTCTGATGCACCAAGCATGCATGAGGTTCTAGTGCAAGCTAAGTTCAGCATAAAGGTCTTCAAGGACAAACGTGGCCAAATTTCCCATGAATGAGATAAACGATTTGGGATAGCAACTAATTGATGGATGAAAAATATCCAGACTATAAGGGAAAACTATAACAGATACAATAAATGCACTGATCAGAACTTGAAAAGGTTGCACCAAAATTATCTTGCAACAAAACATTAATGCACAAAACTTACACTTAGTCGTACATTTGCATCCATAAGAAAGTCCAAGATTCCTGCTGTAATTTTCTTACTATTAGGTGATGGCTTACATTTCCATCGCCATTCTAACTTGGTCCCTTCCTTCTCAAATGTCCATGACAACTGCGTAACACAAACAAGTAAAACAACAATTAGCATCTATGACACAAATAAAATAAAATAGAAAATCAACATCTTCTAAACTGATCAATTTCGCCAATAAAGGGGACTTCTGATTGCCTAAGAGGAAGAACCAGATTTTGTATCTAATTTGGCCCCCTTACAATTGCATAAGCAATTCCTTAATTTGTTTACCAAAACAAATTCTAGTCAAATTATTGTCTCCCATCTCCGCATTTTAACCACTGTAAGTCTAGTAATTCGACTGAGGGTGTTTGGTGCAGTAGAAATTATGGACTTCTAAATTATAGGTGAAATATGTGATTATGACTTTAATTCGAAATTATGATGATTTGTTACACATGTAAGATTATAGCTCCAAATAGTAGAATTTGTACCATTTATATTAGCCTAATTGTTTGAATTTTCTTAATTTTTCACTGAGCTATAAACTAAAAAATAATTTCTAACAAGAACCCACATCATATCCCAATACAGTGAGCAGAAAAACATAGCTCCAATCAACAAATTCCACCCACCAATCCCTAAATATCTGTTGTGATAGAACAAATAAAGAATATGCAAAGGCATTTCCGTGGTTTGGCTGGTAAGCCAACTACCACGGGCAAAAATCAGTAGAAAACTCTAAATTGGACTGGGTTAGATAACATCCCCAATACAGTGAAACGGGTCAGAATCTTGAACAAGTTATAGAATGAAACGGGTTGGGTTCAAAGCACCAAACATAACAATATAGATACACAAAAGAGTTTGTACAATCAATCAAATGGAGAACTGACTCTTCTGTGCTCATTTCCAGCATCAGCGAACCCGTAGACCGAGCTGGGCTGTTGAAAACCAAGGTGACGCTCGGCCAAGTCAATGTAGTCGGAGACGGGTTGGTCCCATTGAGACGCTCTCTCTCTGACCTCGTCCTCAGTTGCTGCCGATAAGTTCAGAACACACACTCTTAGCCTATGTTTGGTTTATTGGAATGACAGTAGAATAGAATAACAATTTTCATCAAGAAATTGGATAAATTAGAATGCTGATTTCGCCAAAGGGTAATGCTAAGGACGATAGTTAATAGTCCAATAGGGGCAATACATTAATACTTTGCATATATATATTTATACACTTTTCCCTCATTATTCACTTCACCGAGCGGTGATCAGCGTTTTCCTTCGCCAAAAACTTCGTTCCAACGTTTTCTTAGTCAAAGAAAAACCACAAATAATCCCTATTCTTCCGTTTAACATAATGAGAATGCCATTAAATACCAAGAAAATTGTACAAAATCATTTCATTGAGCCAGCCAAACATTGTAGAAGCGAAGATTCATGGAAAGTGGGCATGAAATTGAGTGTAAGAAAGAGATGTTTATGGTTTTTTTGGTACCGTTGAGAGTCCAGGCATGGAGGCCGTTGGTGACGGCGAGGTCGAAGCGACAGGCGAACCAGGTGGCCTTCACGTAAATTATGGTTTCGGAATTGTTGGGGAGTTCGAGCCTGAGGCACGTGTGCCTGATCGAATCCATGAATAGGGCTCTCAGCTCTGTGTGTAGAAGGAAGAGAAAGAGATGTACTCTCGAAGCTTGTAGGTTGCAGAGAGAGAGAGAGAGACGGGAGGGGAAAAGGGACGAACGCCGTTGTTTGATCGAAAACAAGAGCACTTCAACTCAATACTAGATCAAAATAATATTTTTTTATTTAGAAAGTGATTATTGAGAATTATTCTTTTTATTTATAGCAGCTCTAATTACATTATTTTATTTTATTTTTTATTTGTTTCAATGTTATTTAATTCTCTTTAAAATTTATATATGTGAATTATTATTTTTTTTAAAAAATTTAAAAAATATTTAATAGTGATCTCTTTTTAAAGGTATTCTAAATATTTTTCTAATAATAATATATTTATTAAAAATAAATATAAAAATTAAAAATTTTACTCAATAAATGAAATGTAGAGAATGATTCTCTATAATTTTTTGGCACTCAGAGTGTTAAATTAGTATTCTCTAAAATAAAGAATGGTTTAAAGAATTGGTTAAAGAATATTTTTATTCTAAAATAAAGTTATAGAGCATAGGTTGAAGTTGCTATAAAAAAATCTAACTTGGGGTCTGAATTTTTTAATTTTTTACTAAAAATGCAATAAAAAAACCAACGTAAGCCATTTAGCGAAAAAGCAAAAAATTTAAAAAATTAAAAATTAAATTAAAATACTAATTTTTAAAATATTACATTCAGACCTTGATTAGCAATCTTGATTTTTTTATTTTATTTTAATAAAAAGCCAAAAAATTAAAATTACATGTTTGGCAAAAAACAAAAAAATAAAAAAAAACTAAAAAATTAAATTAAAATATAAAAATATTCTATTCAAATTCTCCTTACTTTTCTTATTCATAATTTAATTATTACAATTACCAACGACATATAATTGTTAATATTAAATATATAAAAAAATAAAATTATTCACTTTGAATAAAATATAAAAAAATTAATTTTTTACCCAAATAATTAACTTTAAAAAAATAAACTTAAAAACTAAATTATTAAATAATTTATTTTAAACTTAATTTATTTCTTTTAACTAAAAATACAAAAAAAAATATTAAATTTTAAATTAGTTACCTCCCCTTATTAGTTACCTCCTACTACTTTTCATATATAATAGACATTTACCTCCCCTTATATTGAGTGAAAATATTGGCAGCTACCTTTAAACTTATGAAATTACATTATCCTTTTTTACTTTTTTTTAACAATACACCTGTACATTCCTTCTGTTAAAAAGCCGTCAATAGACTTGACAGATAAATATGATGTCAGCATTTTTAACTAAAATTAAATTATCAATTTTGGCCTCTCATGTTATGTTTATTCCGGCAGATTAATAGTGTATCTCGATTATTAGTTCAAAATATAATTTAATATCGTATTTATTAAATTTTTAAATTATTTAATTCATCAAATGAGAAATAATTAGTGAGGAGAGGTATAAAATTAAAAAAAATTAAATTAATGAATGAATTTAAAATTTTTAAAAAATAATAAAAATTATTAAAATATTAAAATAAATAACATAAAATTTAATTTATTAATTTATTTAAGTTAATTTTAAAATAAATTAACTTAATACAATGGTAAATCATTATCGAATCAGTTATTTAATCTCACTTAATTTAAATACAAAAAAATTAATCTCACTTCACTACTAATCCCACTTCATTACCAATTTCTATTCACTACTAATTTAATCCAATCTAATTCAATCCGGATTATCAAACGAACTTTTAAATTGTTAAAGGGAATGAAAAGAAAATTACATATTAGTTAATATTTTTTTTGTATTTATTAATACATGATAAAGTCTAATTTTTAAAAAAAAATAATGCTATATATATATATAATAATAATAATAAAAATATTATATTTGTTTCTTATTTATATTTTTTTTAATATAACTACTCATCAAATATTATTTCTAAAACTTAAAAAGTAATAAATGATATCTTAAAATTCATAATATTGATATCAATCTGAACTTTTTGTGATATTTTATATGAAGACTTTGGCCCTGGTTAAGTAAATTGCTTATTTATTTATTTAATTTATTTAGTTTTTAATAAGTTAATTTGTTTGAACAAATAAATAAGCAATTTTCACCAAGTGAAAGGTTACTTATTTGCATATCTTCAGCCAAAAAAGTACTCTTTTGTAAAAATATCAAAGTGTCCCAACAACAATTAACTCATTTATGTGATTCAACGATAACGTAGGCATTAATGTAATTTAAAAAATATAAACAAATAAACTAATAAATAAATTTCCTCCTAAATAAATGCATCTCATATTTAAGCCACATAAAAGTTAATTATCTCAAACAAACTTACGTATTTATATTTTTATTTATTTTATAATTAATAAATAAACAAAAAAGCAATTTATCGAAACGGAGCCTTTAAATGGTCTAATTAGTCCTCAATTTAGTCATATAACATTTTACCTATTTAAAACAATAACAATAAAAAACTAAAGTGAAAAAACAGAAAGAAAAAGAAAGAGAGGGAGGGAGGGAGAGAAAATATTTTACATTGCGACGGTTTTTCATTAAGAAAGGGGATTTTACATGAAGGGTTCTCTGTCAAACTTGTGGGTTTGGGGGTTTGGGTTTCGATACGGTGGTAGATTTACTATAGAAATGGCAATTTTATCTGTTTCTTTTTTGTTTTTGTTTTTTTGTTTTGTTTTGTATAAATCTTTTTCACACTAATTAAGTAATACTTGCAATCTCTGTCCCATTTTTTTCTATCCCACTCCGCCCATGATTAAATAAATTAAATAATATATAAATATGTATATAAATTTTATTTTTTAACAATTTAATAGAATTAAAATACAAAAATATTATACTTATTTTTAATTTTTTACTTATATTTCTTATTTTTTATTTTTAATTATAGTCATTGATCAATATGATTATTTTAATACCATATCATGTCGTTATTATTAGTATTAATTTTTTTAAAAGTAAAATATATATTTTTCGTTATATTTACGCCATCAACCCCATTACTTTTTGATTTTTTTTCTCCAATTCTACCCTACTAATAAATGGGATGAAAGTGAGGGAACAAATGGGATGAAAGTGAGGGAACGCACATCTCGTCCCAAACTTGTCCCATTACCTTCCCTATTCAAAGATTCACTTGACTAAGTTATAAACTAACCCAACGAAACTAAAAATTTGGTCACTGATCCCATGGTCGTGATGAACATCGATGCATGTATCGATTTGAGTTGCTCGACAAAGTTCACATAAGAAAGTAGAAATTTCATCATCGAGGATGACGTGCGATGCCGCATGTGTTCATGATAAAAACCTAATTATCATTGAGGATGACGCGCGATGCCGTATATGTTCATGATGAAAATCTAATCGTTGACATGATCAATTTTTACAACTAATAAGAGTATCAAATCTTGGGTGAAATTTGATGGGATGTACAAATACATATTATGCGCTTGTATATATATAAATAATTAATGAAACTCAATTAATGAACATGAATCAAATTGTAAAATTAAAAAATTGTAAAATTGCAACTAGGATATATATATTCTTTGCATCTCCTTCACCAAGCCAATTTTTGAAAAATGTAAAGGTAAATTACATTTAGATTCCTTATATTTTTTTTATATATCATTATCTACGGAAGTACAGTGTAATTTTTAAAAATACAAAAATAAACAGTGATGTACCAAAAAAATATAAAAGATCTAGGTGTAATTTATCCCAAATGTAATTATAGCAATTTTCATAGAAACAATCTTAGGGAAACCTTGTCGTCCTCGATGTCTACCGCCATAATCTCTCTCTCTCTCTTCTCTCTCTCTCTCCAAGTTAGGGTTTAAAATATAAAAAAATATATTAAAATTTAAGAAAATAATAAAAATTGAGAGATAAATTTGTATAACTATACTTTTTGTTAAAGTCGTATACCAAATTAGGCTGATAAGAAAAACTAATGTAATTTTATAAATTTAAAGAGAACTGTGAGTATTTTCAATTATATAAAATGATAAAAGTATCTAATTTTAACAAAAAGTAAAAAATGCTAAAATGTTTACCCAAACAACCAATTTTTAAAAAACCTAACTTAAGACCTAATTTACTAAATAACCATCTTTAAACCAAATTTAGATTTTTTTGCTAACTACACACAAAAAAGATAGGTTTAAGCTAGTTGCCAATCGGACCCTAATTTTAGCAATAAATTAGATTTTTTTTTAAACACTCACAATTTCTACTATAAGTTATAATTACTTTATTTTTTATTTCAGCTATAAGTTTATATATTTACCAAATACTCACAACTTCTTCAGTAATACCAAACACACACTTAGTGTGTCCAATTAATACACACCCGATATATTTTTATTAATTTAGAGAATGGTGTAATTATCCGGTACTTTCGAAGTATCATATATCAATTACATGCGGTACTTCTAAACAATATCTTAGTAATAAATTTTACGATAGAATATGATGACTCACATTTGTTGGGTTATTAGGAATCAAATGGGTGGCTCACGTACTATAAGTTGTGATCGTTTATTTATTATGAGTATTGCGTGGCATTGCCTATATAGTATTTTAGGAGTATTTGATAATTTGGCTACAGAGTTACTTTACAATAAAGAGTTAGCATTTATTACACGTCAACATAATCCTAAGTAAAGAAATACATGGCATGCATATATTAGTTACGCACATCACAACAACATATTGATGTGGTCTTTTCTACCTATATAATAATTTCCTCCTTTCAAGACTCACTGACCTCAAATCTCCACGCTCAATTGTCAGGAAAATTATACAAAAAAATAATTGACAAAAAAGTAAAATAAATATATATATAAAATTAATTATAATGTTATAGTTTTTACATAATTTATTTTATGAACAAAATATTTCAGAAAAATATTATCCCCACTTATATTTTTCTATAACAATTGAACATGCATGTGAAAAAATAAGATAATTATTTTTTTTCTTTACTTTTCAGTTAAATAAACGAAGAGGAAAACTCCATTTTATAGATATTGGTGGATTCACAAAGATGATCTAAATTGGTATATCCTAAGAAAATAGATTATTTATATAAAAATTAAGTTTGATCATATATTAATAGATATATAAATAAATTATATATTTTTTAAAAAAAAATAAGTTTGAATTGTTCATTTTATAAAATAA
>JAOTRH010088114.1:0-16737 GCA_034768845.1 Heliamphora exappendiculata | reverse complement strand
AAACCAAACAGGAGCACAAGAGAGCAGCACTGCAAGAGAATCTGCAACTATTTCGTTCCATTACAAACTCTCACGCAGAGTAGCTGCAACAACTTCGTTCCATTACAAACTCTCACGCATCTCAAAGGAAGGTTACAAGCAGTAGCAGCAATGGAGTCTCAAAGGAAGGTTTCACCATCTTTGTGGACAATCTCCCCAAGGACATGTACAATGGGTGGCCGCATGGGATCTTCAGCAGATGCGGAAAGGTATTAGACTCGTACGTACAATACAAATGGCGGAAAGATACTCACTCCAGATTTGCCTTTGTGCGATTCGAATCTGCTAACAAAGCTAAAGAGGCCATCAGCAAGTATAACGGGGCCTGGTTGGGGAGTTACAAGCTGAAGGTATCCATAGCCAAATATGGCCCTAGCAGCAGGAGACTGCCATTAACAAATACCCAGCGGTCACGGGAGCAAATAAATCTCGAAGCCCACACAATCTCCAGAGAAGCAAGACGTGACACAAGAACTTACGCAAGAGTGGTGGCTAATGGGGAAATCAAGCCACAGGCAAAGGAGGTTAGGCACAAAGAGTACACAATAAAGGGGGAGGTTGATGATGATTGGTTAAAGCTCTGCAAGGTGGGAATTGTGAAAAATAGGAACATGGTCCACACCATTGAAGACGCCATGAGAAGTGAACAAGTCTTCGACATTTCTATCATCCCTATGGGAGGGAGGGAGGAAGGTTCTGGTGAAATTCGCATTTGAAAATGATAAAACTGCTTTTTGCGAAGGGGCAAGAGACTGGCTGGATACTTGGTTTGACATCCTATACGAATGGAGCTATAGAGAGGTTAATACTTCCAGAAGAGTGTGGGTAAGCATGGATGGAGTGCCACTCAATGCATGGAATGCTACAACTTTCAGCCGGATTGGGGAGAAATTTGGGGAGGTGGGTCTCTTTGCATACGACATCAGGGTTGCCGAAGCTCCCTTCCTAGGATGGCCTCTATCTTGCCACGCAAACAAGTTAGGAAAGCTGTCCAAGGAATGCACACCAGAATGGTCCACCGAAGGTTGTAGCAATCAGATTCACAAGAGAAGCCATTCAAGCAAACCAGTCCAGAAGGGTCAGCTGAGGGTTGAAGATGATGAGGTGGCCTCAATCACGGTGATCGAGGAGACAGTCTGAGAGAGGCAACAAGGAGATTTGGACAGGAGACAGCACCCACTATGGAAAAAGGTTGCTGTAGCAGTAAGGTCAACCCAAGAAAGCAAGCTCAGGTCACTTTCGCAACCAAAGGGTCAAGGGACAAGTCAAGCTCTGAAGAAGGGGCAGCTACCAGTTTCACCAAAAAGGCATGCTTTGGCAATCACCATGTTTACACGCAAACTGGCATGGATCAAAAAAACATACCTGGGTCCTTGGAGTCAATAGCTGCTACTTCAATAGGGGGCCCAAGCCCAGACAAAACGGTCACCAAAGCCCACCTGGCGCAGTTCACTGAGATTGAGGCCCACCATTCCTCTGAGGTTGGTCTTGATGGGCGATCTCAATACTGGGCTAGCTTATACAAGGATGGGGACTTATACAAGGATGAGGATGAGCTTAGTTACCCAAAACCACAGCCTGGGAAGGTGACGGATTCTATCAGCAGCCCAACACAAGTGGAGAACTCCCATGCAATGAGGGAGGACGTAGAACATAAGTCTGTAATAAGAAGGCCATGCAGGAAGCAGCTCAGGAAGCATAAAAGGAGGAAGTCTATGCTGGAACTAGGCTTTCCTATGATGGGCAGAAGCCGATATGGGGTTAAGGGATCTAGAACAAGCAGAAGCCAAGGAAGGGGGTGATCAAGCGTACAAGACACCTTTCCCTTTGACGGAGCAACATGGTATCCAATAAACATCAAACTCCAAACCTGGAATGTCAGGGGACTTGGGAAGCTCGCTAAGAGAAGGATGGTGAAGAATGTAACTCGGGCAAATAATATTAATATTGTTCAAGAGACCAAGAGGAAAGCTTGGACCCTTAGTGACATAAAAAGCCTCTGGGGTGGCAGTGATAATTTTGATTGGTTAGAAGCGGGGGAAGAGGGGGCTGCTGGAGGCCTTTTAACCATATGGGAAAAGCAGTCATTCACATTACAAAGGAGCCTCATTCACACCAACTACATTGTACTTTATGGGAAGCTGGAGGACAACTCACCATGCGTCATAACAAACATCTATGCCCCTAATGAGGAAGCCGGGAGAATTTCTCTGTGGGACGCAATCTTAGCAATCAAATGAGTCAACTTAGATCCCTGATGTATGGGAGGGGATTTTAATGAAACTTTAAAGGCTGAGGAGAGATCAGGAGCAGGCAGAGTTACCCGAGGTACGCGTAAGTTCAATACATTCTTGAATGCAATGGAACTTATAGACTTACCCATGATTGGCAGAAGATATTCCTGGTCGAATATGCAGCAGCATGCCACTCTCAGTAGATTGGACAGGTTCCTAATTTCAACGGACCTCCAGGTCAAGATGGGATGGTTGCAATGGGGATTGCCTAGGCAGCTTTCAGACCATAACCCCATTATGCTTGGCAAAGAGGATCTTGACTGGGGACCTAGACCCTTTCGGTTCTTTGACTCCTGGCTTCAAGACCCCTCTTTGGGCAGGATAGTCAAGCTAGCTTGGAATGCTCATACACACCAAGGCTGGGCTGGGCACATCCTCATGCTTAAAATTAGAGATGTCAAGCAGGCTGTTAACAATTGGAGGAAAGTGACGCCACAATGCCCAAGGGAGAGGATAAACAGCATTATTTTGGAACTAGAAAGACTGGAAACCCACAGTGGGCAGCCTCCAATTACCGAAGTGGGGAAAAAACTCAGACTCGAACTCAAAGGAAAGCTTTGGTCTGAACTGGCAAAGGAGGAAGCTGACTGGCGTCAAAAGTCCAGAATCTTGTGGCTCAAGGCAGGAGATGCCAACACAAGATTTTTCCACCTGGCAGTCAAGATGCGAAAACTCAGGAATCACATTAATCAACTTGAAAGCGGGGGTATCCTTAAAACTACTCCTGGGGAGATTAAAGAGGAGATTGCCAGCCATTTCTCCAAGCTCTTTAGTGAGAATAAAAGAGCCAGACCAAGTATTCAGGGCATCTTTGAGAGCAAGTTATGTGGTAGAAAAGCTATGAAGCTGGAGGAGAAATTCACAAAGGAAGAAATAAGTTCAGCCATAGCAGATTGCGCAGGAGGGAAAGCTCCTGGTCCGGATGGCCTAAACTTTAACTTCATAAAGAAATTTTGAGGTCTGATAAAGCATGATGTTTTGAAGTTCATGCACAAATTTCACTCAAATGGCAAACTCACAAAAGGCATCAATGCAGCTTTTCTAGCCCTTATCCCTAAATGCACCAACCCTCAAAATCTCAGTGAATTTCGGCCCATTAGTCTGGTTAGCTCTGCATACAAAATCCTATCTAAAACTCTAGCCAACAGATTGAAGACAGTCATGCACGAGTTAATTGATGAGAGCCAAATAGCCTTCGTCCGGGGCAGGAAAATTCTCGATGGCATCTTAATAGCTAACGAGATCGTGGACCACTGGAGAAGTCAAAAGAGCTCAGGTTTTATTCTAAAATTGGACTTCCACAAGGCTTTCGACAGCCTAAATTGGGGTTATACTCTCGACATGCTAAAAAACCTTGGTTTTGGCCAAAAATGGATAAAGTGGATCAAAGAATGCATCTCAACCACAACCCTATCTGTTTTAGTTAATGGAGGCGTAACCAGGGACTTCCCAATGGAGAAAGGGATAAGACAAGGCGACCCCTTATCCCCTTTCCTGTTTGACATAGCTGCTGAAGGCTTACACATTTTACTACAAAGGGCTGAAAGAGCTGGGATCCTAAGAGGAGTCAATTTTGGCAACAACGGGGTAAGAATCACACACCTTCAATTTGCTGACGATACAATCCTATTCTGTCAAGACGATCCGAATGAGCTGAACAACATAAAGAGAATCTTAAAATATTTTGAGCTAATCTCTGGGTTGAAGGTAAATTTTCACAAGAGTCTGCTGAGTGGTCTCCGGATCCCAGAGGCTAGATTGCATCATATAGCTAGTTCCTTGGGCTGCAAGTATGAGCTGCTCCCCATTAACTACCTAGGGTTCCCTTTGGGGGCCAATCCTAGAAGGGAGAAAACATGGGACCCCATCATTGAGGCCTTCCGAAAAAAGCTCAAGCATTGGAAAAGAAGGTTCTTGTCCTTCGCAGGCAGACTATCTCTGGTGAAGTCCAGCCTATCAAACCTCCCAACATACTTTCTATCCCTGCTTAAGATGCCCAAAAGGGTGGTAGAATAAGCGGAGAAAATTCAACGAAAATTTCTTTGGGGGGAGGATGAAGGGATGAAAAAATTGCATCTTATCGGATGGAACAGCATCACCACCACCAAAGCCAAGGGTGGTTTGGGGGTTCCCCCTCTACAGGTAAAGAATTTAGCTTTGTTAGCCAAGTGGTGGTGGAGATTCGGCTCGGAGAAACAATCACAATGGAGAAAAGTGATCTGCCACAAATATGGCCTCAACAATGACGACTGGCTACCTGGTCCGAAGGATAAGTGCAAATTCTCCTCAATTTGGAAGGCTATCGTTGATTTAGGTGAACCTATCAATCAGCCAACCAGAGAGATTCTGAAGAACAACTTGATGCCAAGGGTGGGAGATGGAAGACACATCAAACTCTGGGGTGACGTTTGGTGGGGTGACAAACCATTATCTGAAGCTTTTTCCAGACTATACAACATCACCACCAAGAAAAACATCACACTGAACTTGGCTCTAGAGGAGCTCAACCAAACTATCTCTAAGAGCCAACATGGGACACATCTCTTTCGAAGAGTATTATTTGAGTGGGAGAAACAACAGTGGACCCTAATCCTAAATGCCCTAAGAAATTTGACAATTCACTCAAACAAAAGTGATAGGCTAACCTGGAGAGAGGATCCCAACGGCATCTTCTCTACAGGGTTCTTTCTGAGATTTTATAGGAATGGGGAGAAATTGATCTTTGAGAAGGCCGATTTGATTTGGAAGAGCCCAGTCCCTCCCAAGTGCAAGATTTTTTGCTGGAAAGCTCTTCTCGGAGGAATTGCGACCAAAGAAAACCTAGCAAAAAGGGGGATTGTCCCTTGTGTCGACGCTCGATGCACACTCTGTGACACCGACCTGGAAACCACAAATCACCTCCTGGTCGAGTGCCGATTCTCTAGGAAGATTTGGTGTAAGGTTCTACAATGGTGGGGGATGGAGTGGGTTTCTTTGAGATCCTACAGGGGCCTACTAGAATGGTGGCTCGGCCCCCCCTTCAAAGATCTGGAGGGAAAAATATGGAATGCCCTTTTCTTCTCCACGATTTGAGCGATTTGGCTAGAAAGGAACAAGATTTTGTTCAATAACATTCAGGCTGATTGGAGGGGAACGATGGATCTCATCAAACTCTGGATGGCTCTTTGGATCAAAACGTACTGCGACTTGAAAGACATTTCCATCGACCAGTTAATTTTCAAAAATCAAGAAGTTCGCGAGCTGTCTCTGTCTCATCGCAAGAAGCCCCGAGCTCTTTGGACCGCAGCCGCTCCTCCCTGTTTTCTGTCATGACGCCAGTAGCCTCGAGCTCTTTGGACCGCAGCTGCTCCTCCCTGTTCTCTACCATGACGCCAGTAGCATCAAGCCTGGACCGCAGCTGCTCCACCCCGTTTTTGCCACGCCGATTGCCGCCCCGAGCTTGGATCGCTGCTGTTCCCTCAGGGTTCAAAGTGAATCGGCCCTTTCTTTTCTCTCTCTTCCCTCTTTCCTGGCTTTGTGTTGGCGCCCTCTGTCTCTTTCTCTTTTTTCTTTTCTGTTTTCTTTTTTCTTTACTTGGTTTTTAGGGCCTCCATAAAACCCTCACCTCTTGTATCTCTATTTTTCTATAAAATTCCTTCGCGGGCCCTTTTGGCGCCTGAGAGGCTTTGTTTGCCGGCCCAAAAAAAAATTGTATTATGTTATAAAATATTTATACATAAATGGTCATTTATTAAAAATTAAGTAACAAAATTAAATAACAAAATACATGAAAAATTATATATGAAAAATTTCTCATTCGTAGCGTGAAGATATGAGAAATTCATACACTCTACACTAAGATAAAACAAAGAGATTTTTAATATTACTACAATTTTACCAATTAAACTATACAAATTAAGAATTGGGGTCGAATATTTGAGTTCTTTTATCCAATTCTAATGTGTGAAGGGTTATATGTTTAATTAGATTTAATAAGTGTATATTTTTCTTTTTTTATTGTTGTATCACATATCACTTTAGATCTATTCCTACTCTTAGTGTTTTGATTTACAGTAATAGTGCCATCTTTTTTTTTTACTATTATATTTATTATTATATATTATATGTGTTCAAACTATTTTAGTTTATTTTTTCTCAATTTATTTTCTACTAAAATCTCACATAGCTTAATTTTAAGACGTATCATATTTTTTAAAGTAATAACATCATATTTGTTAAGATATTAGAAAAAAATATTGATATACTTTATTTTTTCAATACGTAAGTGGTCACCACAAAAAAATATTATGCTACCTTTGACAACAATGTTTTATATTACCAAAATAATGTCATTTTAATGATAACATTTGGTTGTTACCCAGAATAATCATCAACAAATTCAATTTTCTTATAATGCCAAATATTTATGACAAAGAATTTAAGAAAAAGAAACTAATTACAAATGGGTAACTCGTAATGCTAGACCTTCAAAGATTACCCTTGGATGACATTTTAACTAATGTAGGAAAATTTAATTGAAAGTTCCAAAATATTGCACAGTATTATCTATGTGGGACAATGTTGACCTATTTTGTTAAATATATAAAAGATAAAAGTAATCCATTAAATATACATTAAACATTTTATTTATAAAAAGTATCACAAAAGAGATGTAATATGGTACATTAGAGTACCTAGTAATTATTTCTCACGTAGTGCTAAGCCATAGATTTGGTAAGAAAAAAATTAAGAAATATTTTGGCAAGGTCCAAATATCAGTTAATATTTAATGATTAATTATATCTAACTTTAAAAATAAAATAAAACTAGTCCCATAATATTAATGTTTACCTAAAATACCTTTAAATTACATGTTCAGAAGATTTCATTAAACAAATCCCTTTTTAATTAGGAATAAAAAATCTCGTCCCAAAATCTCTCCCAAAATCTCGCGCAGCAGCCACCACAACCTTAGGTATGTCGCTGTCTTCATTGTCTGTCGTTGTTTTTGCTAATCAGGGTATCGCTGTCATAACTATCAGGGCGTCGCCATCATCGTTGTTGTTGCCGTCGTCAATCTTGATGTCGTCGTTGTCCTTTCTCGCACAAACGTAATTGATACATGTATGAGTTGGCACTCTGTCTTTCATTTTTTGTTATTTTTGCTATTTGTTATTAAATTGACGAATCCAAATTCATACCTTTGTATTTCTTCTTCTTACACATTTTTGCTACATCAAAAAGGGATCACACCATTTGGTGTTTTCCTTTTTTTTAAAGTTGTAGTGTGGTATGTTCTATGCTTAATTAAATTGTGCTAATAACCCGTTTCAACTTTTAATTTTCTAACCTTTCTCAACTGCCTTGCAACTTTTGATTAAGTGCTTCAATCTTATACTCATCGCTCCTTCTTCAATTTGATTATATTTTTCCATTTATATAGCATTACTCGTACTTTTTTTTAGTCTAATTAAAAAAAATGTAATGTAGAACAAGTGACCAAGACATTTTCAAAACAATTGAGCCGGTAAAAGTTAAAGAGTAAATCGAGAGATTGACCAGGATTTATTTTTAGAATTTTCTACTTAAAAATTATTTTTAGAATTTTTCATTTTAGTACAGCGTGTTTTGGCACGTTAATTTTTTCCTAATTGTGATATTAATTTTTAATTTTTCATTATAGCTAGTCTTGGTGGACAAGAATAGCCTAAATTGCTTTTTTTTATTAGGGTTTATTCTCCTACTAGAATGAAAAATTTTCTACTACTATAAATAAGGGTGTAAACCTAAGGGTTTATCATTCTCTTAATCAATAATATTAAGAATTTCTCTCTTTCTTGAGGACTCAAGATCTAGCTCGTGGATTTGAGTGTTTATTTCATTTGTTAGAACTCTATCTAGTTTTGTGATATTTTCATTGCATCAAGTGGTATCAGAGCAAGAATTCACTTTAGCTCAATGGCACAAAATAAAGAAAATTGCACAAACCCTATTGATGGTGATCATGGAGTCGATGCCTTGTGGAAAGCATTTGAGAGACAACAACAACGGTTAAATGAGATTTGAGAACTATTTGTTGGGTTGCGATTCAACGCCAACAGCAGATTACTTGCAGTTGACCAGGAGCACACCAAGGGATTTACCCAAGGACGGCCTATTAAATGGGATTGGGTGAGCGATAAGGGATTTATCCAAGGCTAACCTGTTCTCCAAAATGTTGGGCGATGTCCTCCTTGTTATCCTTTTGATAGTGAGGAATTAGAACCTGATGTTGAATAAGAGTATGAAAGTCATCAACCTAAGAGGTAACAACAATGGGCCGATGATTATCGGCTGAGAGTAGATATTTTCCAGTTTAATGGAAATTTATATATTGATGATTTTCATGTCTAACGCTTGGAAATTAAATGGATCTCCGAAATGATGGAGGTTTTTGAGACAAAGATGATGAGGCTTGTCGCATGCAAGCTAAAAAGTGGGGTGCAGTATGGTGGGATCAATTACAAATGAATAGACAATGGTAAGGGAAGACACCAACTAGAACCTGACATAGAATAAAGAAGCTTTTTATAAAAAGATTTCTTCCATTGGATTATAAGCAACATTTATTCTAGTTATACCAAAATTGTTCAAAAAGTTCCAAGTCGGTGTTTGATTATACAACAGAATTCTCTCGACTTTTAGATCGCAACAATCTAAATGAGACTAAAAGTCAACAAGTAGCCAAATACTTACACAAATTAAAACCATCCATCTAGATGAAGATTGGGCTGCAAATGGTCCGTAGAAGAGGTTTATAACATAGCTCTTAAAGCCGAATAGTTGAAGCGAAAGCCAGCAAATTTAGGGTATCACGTGTGCCCTACTAACTCTCATTTTCCTACTTCTGCTGTGATATTTGGGTATCCCACATCGAAAAAGGAGAGAGAGTTCCTGGGCTATAATGAAAAATCTTGGACCCTTACATTCAACGAGGCTTTTTTCTAGGTAGTAGAGACCCTAGCAGAACTCCGCCGTTAAGCGTGCTTACAGTGGAGCAATGCAAGGATGGGTGACCCCCCTGGAAAGAACAAAATCGTGAGAGTTTTACCAAAATCGGATAATATCGTTCTCATGTGAAGGGTCGGAGTATTACAGATGGTATCAGAGCCGACTCTTCTCACCTCCGAGTGTGGGCCCTTACCGTCTCACGTGACATGTGGGCGGGTTGATAAAGGACTAGCAGGCTATCGGAGCAAGCATGCTACTGCACGGGGACGTGCAACCCTAAGGGGGTGAATTGTGATATCTTGGTATCCCACATCGAAAAGGGAGAGGAAATTTTTAGGTTATAAAAAAAAATCTTGGACCCTTATATTCAACGAGGCCTTTTTCCAGCTGGTAGTGACCTTAACAGAGCTCCGCAGTTAAGCGTGCTTATGTTGGAGCAATGCAATGATGGGTGACCCCCTTGGGAAGAACAAAACCGTGAGTATTTTGCGCAAAGCGGGTAATATCGTTGCCATGTGAAAGGTCGGGGTGTAACATCTGCTACTTCTGAAAAAATAAAAGATATACAATTCACAACTTCAACAAAGCAACCAAAGGTGATAATCAAGCAATGAGTTCAAACAACAATGATGCATCAAGAAATCCAAACCGCTATGCCAAGCCAACAACCAACAAGTGTTATAGGTGCAGTAAGCTAGGCCACCGCTCCAATGTTTTTTTAGGCTGTCAATCGATAAATCTGGTAGAAGAGGATGACACCAATGCTAGAGAGGCTATAGAATATGAGACTGATTTTTATGATGATGCTAAGTTTGCAGAAGAGGACGACGAATGAGTCAATTATGTAGTGCAAGGTGTTGTTCGTGCCAAAAACAGATGACCTCTGTTAATGTCACAATATCTTTTAGTCCTTTTGTTTAGATAACTAAAAGGTTTGTGATCTAATCGTGGATACTGGGAGTTGCAAGAATTTTGTCGCAAAGAGCTAGTAGATCATCTAAGGCTATCAACTAAATTCCATCCATCTTTATACAGTATTAGTTGAATCAAGAAGGGACTTACAGTGCCAATAACTGAAATTTGTCAAGTACCTATTTTAATTAGGAAGTTTTACAAGGCAAAAGTTAATTATGACGTAGTCAATATGGATACAAGTCGGGTGCAATTGGGTAGACCATGGCAGTTCGATGTGGATGGTACTTATAGGGGCCAAGACAACATCTTCTATTTTACTTGGGGAACCTATAAGGTTGCTATGGGTCCTTCAAACCAGAAGGTGTTTGTCAAGCCACTTAAAGTAGAGGGGCAGTCGTTTCTAGTCATAGCTAGTTTAGAAGCAGAATTTGTGACAGACGTAAAGGATTCACAAGAAGTCAATGCTATAGTGGTTAAGAAGCTAATTATAGAAGATAAAGAAAAATCGATCGTTTTGATTCCAAATAAAATACAATAATTATTGGAAGAATTCAAGGAACTCATTAATGATGACCTACCAAATAAACTACCTCTCATGAGGGATATACAACATCAGATTGATTTTGTGTCTGGAGCAAATCTGTCAATTTTTGCAACATTACTAAATGAGTCCAAAAGAGAATGTGATTTGAGAGAAAAAATGAAAAAATTACTACAAAATGGGTTTATTCGTGAGAACATCAGTTTATGCGCCATTCCTTCCTTATTAACACCAAAGAAATATAGGGGTTAAAGGATGCACGTATACAACAGGTCTATCAACAAAATTACTATAAAGCGCAGGTTTTCGATTCCTCGCTTTGATGATATGCTGGATATGCTTGAAGAGTCAAAATGATTTTCAAAAATTGATCTACAAAGCGGGTATCACCAGATTAGCATTTAACTGGGAGATGAGTGGAAGACAGCATTCAAAACTAAGGATGCCCTTTATGAGTGATTGGTTATGCCATTTAGCCTTTCTAATTCTCCTACTACTTTCATGGGAGTTATGAATCATGTATTGAGACTTTTGTTAGAAAAATTTGTAGTTATCTATTTTGATAACATCCTAATCTACAATAAAATTGAGGAGGAGCATGTGGAGCACTTGCGACAAATCTAGTTAATCTTGTAGGAAAATAAGCCATACATTAGCTTCAAAAGTGCAGTTTCTTGACTGATCGCCCTTTGTTCTTGAGTTATGTGGTTGGTGTTGAAGGAATTCATGCTGACAAATATAAAGTGCAAGCAATTCGAGAATGGCCAACACCCAAGACTATTAGGGATGTTCGAAGTTTACATGGGTTGACTACTTTTTACAGGTGTTTCATTCGGAACTTTAGTACCATTATGGCACCAATCAAGGAGTGTAAGAAGAAAGAAAAATTTTGTGGGGGGGAAAATGCTGAAATGAGTTTTGTCGTGATCAAAGAGAAGTTATGCATCGCATCAGTGTTAGCTTTGCCCTATTTTGGGAAGGTTTTTGAAGTGGAGTGCAATACTAGTGGAGGGGGCAATGGAGTTGTTCTATCCCAAGAAAGAAAATACGTAGCTTTCTTTAATGAGAAGCTAAGTGAAGCTTAAAGAAAGTGGAGTACATATGATAACGAATTCTATGTAGTGGTTCGTGCTTTAAAGCATTAGGAACACTACTTGATACAGAGGGAGTTTGTGCTTTATCCCGACCACCAGGCTTTGAAATTTATTAATAGCCAAAAGCATTTGGATAGCATGCATATTTGATGGTCTACATTCCTTCAAAAGCTTTTTTTCACCATTCAGCACAAGTCCGGGGTTTGAAATTGAGTTGCAGATGCATTGAGCCATTGAGCTAATTTACTAGTAACCTTGACTCATGAGGTTGTGGGCTTTGAATTCTTAAAAGAGTTGTACAGCGATGACGTAGATTTCACAGAGATATGGGCTAAGTGTGTTCAGAAGCAGCCTGTTAGTAATTTTCATATAACCGATAGGTATCTATTTTGAGGTAATCGACTTTGCATTCCTAGGATTTCACTATGAGAAAAGTTAATCTAAGACCAATGTAGTGAAGGATTGAGTGGGAACCTGGGAAGAGACAAGACTGTTGCAAGCTTGGAGAACTGGTATACTTCTGGCCTCAATTAAGGAGAGATGTTAATAATTTTGTAAGAAGATATTATACGTGTCAGGTATCTAAAGGTCAGTCTCAAAAGACTTATCTTTATATGCCTTGACTTATTCTTAACAATATTTGGGAGGATTTGTCCATGGAATTGTGTTGGGCTTTTCTCGTATCCAACGATGAATCGATTCTGTGTTCGCGATTATTGATAGATTTTCTAAGATGGCTTACTTTTATTACTTACAAGAAGATGTCAGACACCACTCATATAGCCCGATTGTTCTTTTGGGAGGTAGTTTGCTTGCCTAGAGTTTCCCAGTTGATTGCATTTGATTGAGATGTGAAGTTTCTTAGCCATTTTTAGGTGACCTTGTAGAAGATGTTTGACACATCACTAACTGCTTCTCGACAGCACACTCCCAAACTAATGATTAAACAAAGGTTACAAAATCAAACTTTGGCCAACTTAATTTACAACATATGTGGGGATAAGCCAAAATAGTGATAATGCGATATCTTGGTATCCCACATCGGAAAGGGAGAGAGAGTTTCTTGGTTATAAAGACAAAATCTTGGACCTCTACGTAGTAACGAGGAATTTTCTCAGGTGGTAGAGACTCTAACAAAACTCAGTTAACCGTGCTCATGTTGAAGTAATGTAAGGATGGGATAACCTCTTGAGAAAAAGAAAACTGTGAGGGTTTTACCCAAAATGGACAATATCATTGTTATGAGAAAAGTCGAGGTGCTACAAGGAATACGCTCTGCCATAAGCCGAGTTTGCCTATAACAGTGCCATTCATAATGCCATTGGAAAATCAACTTTTTCTTTGGCATACGTGACACCTCAAAAACATGCAGTCAATCTAGTTTAACTACCATATGCTCCAGATGTGATTATTACTGCTGAGACAATCGCTAAACAAGCTCAACTAGGGAATGAAGAGTTTTGACAAAGATTAATGACAACGCCAATGTGCTTGATCCGCCAGAGAGCATGAAAATTTTTAAGACCTTCAATCGCGTACCTATTTTAGTATTACGCAGAGGAGCCGATCTATCCAGATTTGAACTCGAGGTCGACTTCTCTCCAAGTATAAAGGGACTGACGTAAAATAAGTGGCCGAGATATTTTTAAAGCAATTGAGCTGACAAAAGTCAGAATAAATCAAGAGATTAACTAGGATTTGTTTTTAGAATTTTGTATTTATAAATTATTTTTGTTTTAGAAATTTTCAATTTAGTGTTTTTCTAGTTATGCTCCTATTTTTTAATTTTTATTATTGTTAGTTTTGGTGCGCAAGAATAGCCTAAATTACTATTTTGCTATTAGGATTTATTCTCCAACCAAATTTAGAAGATTTCTACCGGTATAAATAACAAAAAATTAGTATTAGGTCTTTAAAGTAGTGTCGATTTTATTTTTTATCCACCACAAGAATTTTTAACGCGCGAAGTTCAGTTTTAACACTCGATGTCCAGTTGGACCCTAGAACACAGATACATTTATCTTGCATTTTTCAAAACATATATAAAAGTACAAAAATAAATTTATCTATCTTGCATAAATAAGCATACAGATAAATTTATCTTTATAAAGAATAATGTGCATTTTTAAAACACGTATAAAATACACAGATAAATTTATCAGTCTTGTATCAATAAGCAAATAAATAAATTTATCTGTCTAATTGTGCTTGTTTCACTAAATATATAAATTTATCTGTCTAATTGTGCTTGTTTCTATTTTACTAAACAGATAAATTTATCTGTCTAGAATTTATAAGTGTTTGAAGGACAAATTGTGCTTGTTTTACAAAACAGATAACTTATATTTGTTTGAAAGAATAGATAAATTTATTTATCTAGCACTTGTGTTTATTTGACTTAACAGATAAATTTATCTGTCTAATATTTATTAATACTAAAAAGGAACGATGTATTACATATAAATTTATCTATTTGTGTTAAATTTATCTATATTGTAGGCGATTGAATCTCGCGCGTTAAAAATTTTATTGATGGACTTTACACATTAAAACTTATTTTTTTAGACATTTAATTAAAAATTCCTATAAATAAATGTGTAAGTTTAAGAAGTCATCATTCTATTCATTAAGAATATTTAGAGTTTCTCTTTCTTTTTTGAAGATTCAAGATTTTGCTAATGAATTTAAGTGTATATTTTGTTTGTTAAAACGCTATCTAGCTTTGTGATATTTTGCTTAGTGGAAATGGATTGGTGATAGTTTAACACCATCATTCAATGAAAAAAAAATGATAAGAAGAATAGAAAAGATAAACAACTATGAGCAGAGAAAGACATTGAATTAATGCAATGACAGGAACATTAAGGGGCCCTTGTCTAATATTTAGATAGGGAAAGGAAAGCCATGCATTGACTCACCAAAGCCCCCAAAATTTGGTATGACTATTAATGTTTCAGGTTCAAAAAAATTTTTGTGTTATTAATTTTTTAAGATTAGTTTATGTGAAATTTTGTTTTGATTTTAATTAAAATTTCACAAATGAACGACAAAATTGAATACTAAAAAAATTAGTCAATATAAGCATAAATTGATCCGAACAATCTGAGATATTAAAAATGCATTAACTCACCAAATTAATTAACACTTGGTTGAAGGTGACTCTGTTTCATTTACACACTTGCTGGTCTAGGTAGGTCAAGTTCTAAATGAGAGCCAATTTTGAAGAAGACAGCTCAAAAGCTGTATTGCCCAAGTTGGTTTTACAGCCACATAAGCATTCTCAGTCTAGGCTTGGTTTGTTTAGATTTTTTTATTTTTTTTAAAATTAAAAAAATTTAAAAAATTCTGTTTAAAAACTCAAAGGCTTTTAGCTCTTTGGGTTTTTATTTTATTTTATTTTATTTTATTTTTTTTTATGTTTTTAGATATCATAATATTTATTGTATAAATCTATTTTTTATAAAAAAAATTATATATTTAAAATATATTCGTCAAAATTCATCAAACAAGATTTATATTAAATATAAAATTATGTAAAAATAAATTTTAAAAAATTATAACAACTTTAAAATAAACTTTTTATCTTTTGACTTAAAACCATTATAAGCCAAGCTTTTATGCTTATTGTCTTTTGGGTTAAAATCACTTCCAAGGTCCACCAAACAAATTATTATTTTTATTTAGCTTAAAGCTACTTTAAATAAAAAGTGTAACTTAGGCTTTGTTAGGAGTTACTTAAAAGTTGACTTTTTTCCAAACAAATATTTTTTAACATTTAGTTTTCTAAATAAATCAACTAATTTTTTTTAATCTTTTTTTCTAAGAAAAAAAACTTATACATATCACAAACACTAACTTTTTTTAAAATAAAATTACTATAATATCATCAATTAAAAAAATTAACTCTCTTCATAAAATAAAAAAAATTGTGCCAATATCTCAAATATTACAGTTTAAAAGTAAAAAATAAGAGCAATTTAGACATTTTAATAAATTAAAAAAGCAAAAAAGCTACTAAGTAAAATTATTCTAAATATTTTAACTTTTTTATTTCTATTTAAAAAAAAAACTCAATCTCTACTAGTCAAATTTTTTAAGCATTTTAAACAGGGCAAAACCAAACAGGACTTAAAAAAGAGTTGACAAATGTGACCTAAATAATCAAAGAAATATAATATAATATTATATATATATATATATATATATATATATATATATATCCATCATTATCAACTTTGTTTATGATTGAAGCTAGCTAGGCCATGTGTTTCACAGCTAGGCAAAGAATTGACCATCAAATATACCAGCTGCTCACTGGACTCATTCCTATCTAATTATTTTGACCACATTGTTTGCTGCACTTTGAAAAATCTTTGCCTTCTGTTAGGACTTCTTTTTCTTCTCTTTTAATTTTTTTTAAATTTTTTTCTGGTTGAAATACAAGGGCATTCCCATTCACTGTCTAAATTGTGATTATTTAATTCCTTTGTGAAATATTAAGCCTTGTTTGGGATTTTTTTTAAAAAGTTAACTTTTTTTTTAAACAAAAAACAGCTTTAAGCCATATTGTTTGGCATTCTAATAAAGCTACTTAATGTTTTTTTATTTTTTTTAATATTTTTTTCACAAACAAGTTATTCACATCCCAGAGCTGGCCCTAAGTTTTTGGGACTCCAAGCAAACTCTAAAGATGGGACTCTCTACGTATATTTTCTCAAATTAAAATAAAATTAATTTTAATAAAAAATTATTATTAGAAGAGACAAATTGAAGCTAAACCTGCAAGCCCTGAATTTGCAATTTGATGCTTCCTAGTAAAAAATTATCAAGATTTCCCACTTAGAATAATAATTAGTACTTTTAGTCTTTACGCTTTTCCATTTAT
>JAOTRH010088103.1:0-16737 GCA_034768845.1 Heliamphora exappendiculata | reverse complement strand
CACTATGTTCGAAAATCGCATCGTGAATACAATAGAATGTCTGATCGGAGTTTCAACTTGAAAATCAAACTTGGTGGTTATAGAATCAATCAAAAGGTATTCAACTGATTTAGCAGTGCTGGCACGGGTTTATTTTGATCGTTTGACATAAAAAAAAATTTATTAGGAGCATGTTTCGGTAATTGTCTGTCTAATTTTATTTATTCAAAAAATCGTTTACAAATCAATGATCTTGGCAGTTTTCCTCCAACAATGCTATGGCTATCAAAATATATAACTACTTCGATAAGGACCAAAACCATTGAAAGAAGCATAAAGGGTCTACTAAAATTTCCAGAATTGAAGTGAAAGGAATGTAGCCATGTGGATTTTACATCCACCCATGTATGATGGTTCCTCAAAACTCAGATAGTCTTGAATGATCGTGAGAAAAAATGCTCACCAAAAGAGGAAAGCAAGTGCTGCCTTTTATAAGAAAGAAAAATTGGCACTAGAAATGGATATTGGGATCTTCCATTACAAGCATGTGCAAATGAATATAGGAGTTGCATCTAGTATCCTGAACTAGAAGCTCATTAAAAAAATAATGAATAGTTTACTACTCTATCCTACCCAAACTTTTTAGATTCCTTTTGTTTTCTTTAATTCCTTTTGCTTATCGGTTTCCATTTATTTTCTGCTAAATCTAACATTCAACTTGCTTTTTCTTACCATAGGTTTATAAATTTGTAAGGATATATGTAAATAATTACAAATAAATTCTGTAAAGAAAAATAAATCTAAGAACCCATGTCCCTCACCAGCTAGCCAACAACCAATCTGGATCTTTAAAATAACCCATTTTCAGTGGGTGAAGCTTTACCCCCACCATTATTTTTTAGAAACAAAAAATTACACACATAGAGAGGAAAACCCTTCCCTCCAGCACACCATTTCTCCCAGAACACATCTTTGTATATGCATGTAATAATTTCAAATATATAGATGTACTTTCATGATTTCATATTTCACTATGCTTGCAAGGAATAACTAGAATATAATAGATGATCCAAAATAATTTTTTTGGGCGAACAAATTAGTAAGTTTTACCGGAGGGCTGGTGGCAAACAGCCTCGTCGGCGGAGGTGTTATCGCCAGAGAGAAAATGGTAGTCGACAGCGATCGACGGTGGCGGAGAAAGGGAGAGATTAGAGAGAGGGAGAATAGTGACCTTGGATTGTGTAATGGCGGGTTCGCCGCATTTAGAGCAGAGAAGTGCAACAGTAGGTGATGGTAGAGGGTTTTCTGCGCCGAAAAAGTGAGAGGCAAAGAAAAATTGGAGATGAGACAGAGGCGAGAGAGAGAAATAGAGAACGTGAGAGAGAAAAGGAAACGGTAAAGGTGCAAAAGTGGTAGGAGTAGAGCGCGCAAGATGAAGGAAGAGTCTGGCTGTTGGGTTTTAAAAAATGGACAACTGAAATTAAATTTTAAAATCTAATGACTAAAAACAATTTGGGGCATCATGCCCCTATATTTCTTTCGGGTATAGCAGCACGACCCGCTCAGTGACACAAACTCTTCTTCCCTTTCAAGTGTTTACAGACGCGCAAAGAACGAGAGGCAACCTGCCAGTGAATCTCTCCATCCTCTCCAATCATGGTGCTCGAGGTCAACTTTTCTTCCCAACACCTATTTGCCCTCTCCATTTCTTCCATGATCTGTTACTTATAGAAATTCTAGGATTCCTGGTTGAACCTCCTTTCTTCTTTTGTTCTTATGAATTCTTATCAGTCGACCATGATCTGAATTGATAATTCTAAATGGATGCGAAATGGAGATTACACCCCCAAAAGGTTTCATGCCCAAGCCGATGCTGTTATTCTAATTTGTGGAGCCAAAACTCGGGTCTTCCCACAATTGTTTCACTGTCCGATTCATTTTTTAGGGTTTGTATCTGATGTGAGTGATGAAATGTTTGGGATTTGTAGTCTAATCCAAAGAATACAGAGGGTGTTGTAACAATGGCGGTCAGCTTCTTCGCTTGGCTATGCTTTCATGATTGCTTGGAATAGTTTTGATGACAATGAGAATTTAATTGCTGTTTCTGGCGTTAAGTTCATTATTCCTCTTGGTGCAATCACAAAAAGATTTGGTAATTAGAAATTTGGATTATAAAGCAACGCGGCAATGCATCTAACCTTTGAACTTGAAAAGATTTAGAAATATGTACAAAATCAATTTGTATGCTTTTGGAGTTAATGAAATTGCAGGAATGCTTGGTAGCATATTGAGTTTTATACGTGAACACTTGTTATTTATTTTACAGTTATTTCAAATATCATTCGCTAACAGCTGATGGGATTCAATAAGATAGAAGAGATAAATAATACTGGGCATCTCAATAATTTTTTTTAATACAAGAAGATTATGAATAAAATTATGTTTACAGTGATAGATTTGGTTCATATTTTGTGAAAATGGAATAAAGAATGGAATGAAAGTTATAGAATTATTATTGGCATTTGATAAGGAGAAATAATACCAGAGGGATCTAGATTAGTATTAGTTACTAAGGAATTATATGAAATTTACCAAACTATTAGTTCGAATTTCACAATACAAACGTAGGACTATTTATCCCAAAGTGACAGAAAAGATTGGTGCACTTAGATTGCTATTTCCACCATAGAGGCCAAATTTGTAGCAGCTTCCGAAGCCGTCAAGGAGGCCATTTGGCTCAGGAACTTCATGTTGGATCTAAATGTGATGCCTTCAGTTCAGTCAGCTATTACACTTTATTGTGACAATAGCAGAGTGGTTCCAAACTTGAAGGAGCCAAGAGTCTATAAGAAAGGAAAACACATTGAGTGTGAGTATCACTTGATACGAGAAATTGTACAGATGGATGATGTTGCAGTGGCCAAGATTGCATCAGTAGACAACATTGCAGATCCTTTTACAAAGATCTTACTGGTTAAGACTTTTGATAATAATATAGAGGGCATGGGAGTCAGATGTATGGCAACATGATTTTGAGTATAAGTGAAAGATTGTCAAGGTTGTATAATAAAAATCATGATTTTTTTTAATGTTTTAGTATGTAATTTTATTTTTAAAAAATTAATTTTTTATTTTATGTGAATTTTAATGATCAATGTATGCATTATCATTTCTTTAATGTTATACATGGTTGTCTTTTATTCTGTACAGTATTTAATATGGTATGTAGTGTACAGCTTGCTAAAAAAAGATCAGATTATAAGTTCTTGCATAATATAAGATTGGTTAACAATTTAGATCGAAATGGACAAACCATCGGTTTGACTCTAACACAGAATTTTGGTAGATCTGTCTTAATTATAGGAAACAGATAATAGCGTCGTTTATTATTCCGACTCGCTGTGCCACTACACTTTGTGTGTATCGCACATGACCAAATTGATGTAATTAATTTCATACTAACTATATAAATTAGTTCACAACTCAAGGTTATTATGAGTGCTTATACTCTTATTTTCAAAATAATTATTATTTGCGTATATTTAATATTCGTTATTTTGATTCATTAGAGGGTACCATCTTTTTATGGGTCTATAGTCCTGTTGAGTTGGATGGCGGTATTAATTATATGGTGAATAATAATTATTGCAGAATTCACGTCCCGATTGTTCGGGATTGACGATACCCTCTTAAGGAAGCTTATAAGTTTTAACCGGGCCAAACCCTACAGGTGGATTTAATTATCCGGCGGTCAAATAAGTTAAACGGAAGGGCTTAACTTATTTTAAAGATGCTGATGAAATTAAATTATCAGTAATTAAATTTAATTAGCGGGTATCGAGAATCTTAACGTGGGGAGATGAGTTAAGCATTTAATAACAGAAGTTCAATGCAACTTGATCTTCAGATTATGACTGAGAGTGAAGTTACAGTTCTTTAGTGATATGAACTGTAATATAATATTTTATGAAAATTGCTAAAACCGCTGCAAGATTTTTATAATTACAGAGACCGCTGAAAAATTTGCATATTTGCAGAAATCACTGGATTGGTATTTGGGTTACGCTAGATGTCTAAGTTATAATTACTCCATCGGTCCCTATTGTAGCCCTACAAATATACTGGTAGGCTGAATCAAATTCATAAGTTATCTTTCAAGACTAAGGTTGTCCAGGTTCTGCCGGTACCAGTTCTCGAAGGATCGTCGCTCACACTATGTTTGGGAATCGCATCAAAAATACAGTAGAAAGTCTAATCAGAGCTTCAACTCGAAAATCAAAGTTCGTAGTTAGATAATCGACCAAAAGGTATTCATCAGAATTAACTGTGGCGGCACGGGTTTTATTTTGGTCATACGACATCAAAAAAAATTTATCTGGAGCCTGTTTTGGTGATTGCTCGTCTAGTTTTATTTTTTTGAAAAATAGTTTATAAATCAATGATCTTGGCAATTTTCCTACAACAATGCTATGGCTATCAAAATATATAACTACTTTGATAAAGACCAAAACTATTGGAAGAAACATAAAGGGTCTACTAAAATTTCCTGAATTGAAGTGAAAGGAATGTAGCCATGTGGATTTTGCATCCACCCATGTTTGATGGTTCATCAAAACTCAAATAGCCTGGAATGATCGTGAGAAGAAAATGCCCACCATAAGAGAACAACAAGAGCTGTCTTTTATAATAAAGGAAAATTGGCACTACAAAATGGATCCAGGGATCTTCCATTACAAGCATGTGCAAATGAATATAGGAGCTGCATCTGGTGTCTTGAACTAGAAGCTCATTAAAAAAAGAATGAATATCTTACTACTCTATCTTACGTAAACTTTTTAGATTCTTTTTGTTTTCTTTAATTCTTTTTGCTTATCAGTTTCAATTTGTTTTCTGCTGAATCAAACATTCAACATGTTTTTTTTACAATAGGTTTACAAAGTTGTAAGGATTTATGTAAATAAATACAAATAAATTTTGTAAAGAAAAATAAATCTAAGAACCCATCTCCCTCACCAGCTAGCCAACAACCCATATGGATCTTTAAAACAACTACATTTTCAGTTGGTGAAGCTTTGGCCCCATCATAATTTTTTAGAAACAAAAAATTACACACACAGAGGAAAATCCTTCCCACCAGAACACCATTTTCCCCAGTACACATCTTTGTATATGCATGTAAAGATTTCAAATATATACACACACTTTCATGATTTCAAATTTTACTATGCTTTCAAGGAATAACTAGAATATAATAAATGATCCAAAATTATTTTTTTGTGCAAACAGATTAGTAAGTTTTACTAGAGGACTAGTGGTGAACGTCCTCGTTAGTGGAAGTGTTACCGCGAGAGAGAAAATTGTGGTCGATGGTGATCGATGGTGGTGGAGAAAGAGAGATATCAAAGAGAGAGAGAACGGTGATCTTGGATGGTGTAATGACGAGTTAGTCCCATATAGAGCAGAAAAGGGCAGCGGTAAGCGATGGTAGAGGGTTTTTTGCGCCGAAAAAGTGAGGGGCAAAGAAAAATCATAGATGAGATAGAGGCGAGAGAGAGAGAAACAGAGAACGTGAGAAAGAAATGGGAACGGCAAAGGCACAGAAGTGGGAGGAGTGGAGAGTATAAGACGAAGGAAGAGTCTGGCTGATGGGTTTTAAAAATAGACGGCTCAAATTAAATTTTAAAATCTAATGCCAAAAAATAATTTGGGGCATCATCCCCAATACTGCTTTTGAGTATGGCAGCACGACCCGTTCAGTTACACAAACTCTTATTCACTTTCAAATATTTACAGACGCGCAAAGAAAGAGAGGCGTCCTGTATGTGAATCTCTCCATCCTGTCCAATCATGGTGCTCGAGGTCAACTTCCCTTCCGAACACCTATTTTCCCTCTCCATTTCATCTATGATCTGTAGCTTATAAAAATTCTAGGGTTCTTGATTGAACCTCCTTTTTTCTTTTATTCTTTTGAATTCTTATCAGTCGGCGATGATTTGAATTGATAATTCCGAATGGATGAAAAATGGCGATTACTCCCCCATAAGGTTTCAAGCCCAAGTCGACGCTGTTATTCTAATTTGCAGAGCGAAAACCCAAGTTTTCCCCCAATTGTTTCACTATTCGATTCATTTTTTTAGGTTTGTATCAGATGTGAGTGATGAAATGTTTGGGATTTGTTGTCTAATTCGAAGAATACGGTGGGTGTTGTAACAATGGCGGTCAGCTTCTTCGCTTGGCTGTGCTTTCATGACTACTTGGAATAGTTTTGATGACAATGAGAATTTAATTGTTATTTCTGTCATTAAGTTCATTATTCCTCTTGGCACAATCACAAAAAATTTGGTAATTAGAAATTTAGAATGTAAAGCTACGCGACAATGTATCTAATCCTTGAACTTGAAAAGAGTTAGAAATATGTAGAAAATCTATTTGTATGCTTTTAGAGTTAATGAAAGTAAAGACTTGCTATTTATTTTTGAGTTATTTCAGATATCATCCGCTAACAAATGGGATTCAATAAGATGGAATAGATAAATAATACTGGGCATCTCAATATATTTTTTAATATCAGAAGATTTTGAATAAGATTATGTATACAGTGAGAGATTTAGTTCATGTTTTGTTATAGTGGAATAAAGAATGGGATGAAAGTTATAGAATTAGAGTTGACAGTTGGATAGGGAGAAACAATACCAGAGGGTTATAGATTAGAATTAGTTATCTTGGAATAATATGAAATTTACCAAACTATTAGTCCGAATTTCACATTGGGATAATTAATTTAAATTTATGGGTTTCGAGAATCTTAACGTGGGGAAATGAATTAAGCATATAATAATAGGTGCTCAATACAAATTGGTCTTGAGATTATGGCTAAAAGTGAAGTTACAGTTCTTTTGTGGTCTGAACTATAATTTAGTGTTTTATGAAAATTGCAAAAATTGCGGCAAGATTTTCATAATTCTAAAAATCGCTTAGAGGTTTGCACATTTGCAGAAATCGCTGGATAAGTATCTGGGTTATACTAGAAGTCTAAATCATAATTACTCCACAGGTCCCTCATGTAACCCTACAAATATGTGGGTAGGCTGAACCAAATTCATAAGTTCTCTTTTAAGACTAAGGTTGTCCAAGTTCTGCCGGTACTAGTTCTCAAAAGATCGTAACCCACACTATATTCGGGAATCGCATCAGAAAAATAGTAGAAGATCGAACCGGAGCTCCAACTCAGAAATCAAAGTTTGTAGTTGGAGAATCAACCAAAAGATATTCATCTGAATTAACTGTGGTGGCACAGATTTTATTTTGACCGTTTGATATAAAAAAAAATTTATCTGGAGACTATTTCGGTGATTGCCCATCTGATTTTATTTTGTCAAAAAATTATTTACAAATCAATGATCATGGCAATTTTCCCCCAACAATGCTATGGCTATCAAAATATTTAACTACTTCGGTAAGGACTAAAACCATTGAAAGAAACATAAAGGGTCTACTAAAATTTCCAGAATTGAAGTGAAATGAACGTAACCATTTGGATTTTGCATCCACCCATGTTTGATGGTTCATGAAAACTCAAATAGCCTTGAATGATCGTGAGAAGAAAATGCTCACCAAAAGGGGAAAACAAGAGCTGCATTTTATAACAAAGGAAAATTGGCACTAGAAATGGATCCACGGATCTTCTATTACAAGCATGTGCAAATGAATATAGGAGCAGCATCTAGTATCCTGAATAAGAAGCCCATTAAAAAAAGAATGAATAGTTTACTACTCTATCCTACCAGAACTTTTTGGATTCCTTTTGTTTTCTTTAATTCTTTTTGCGTATCGGTTTCCTTTTGTTTTCTGCTGAATCTAACATTCAACATGCATTTCCTTACTGTTGGTTTATAAATTTGTAAGGATATATGTAAATAAATATAAATAAATTCTGTAAAGAAAAATAAATCTAAGAACCCATCTCCCTCACCAGCTAGCCAACAACCCATCTGAATCTTTAATACATCCCCATTTTCAGTGGGTGAAGCTTTGCTCTCACCATTATTTTTCAAAAAAAAAAAATTGCACACACAAAGGAAAACCCTTCCCACCAGAACACCATTTCCCCTAGAACACAGCTTTGTATATGCATGTAAAGATTTCAAATATATACACACACTTTCATGATTTCAAATTTCACTATGCTTGCAAGGAATAACTTGGGTATAATGGATGATCCAATATCATTTTCTTGTGCGAACAGATTAGTAAGTTTTATCGGAGAACTGGTTGTCAGCGGCCTCATCGGCGGAGGTGTAACCGCCAGAGAGAAAATGGTGGTCAACGACCGTCGACGGTGGTAGAGAATGAGAGAGATCAAAGAGAGAGAGAACGGTGACCTTGGATATGTAATGGCAGGTTCACCGCATTTAGAGCAGAAAAGGGAGTGTTGTGCGATGGTAGAGGGTTTTTTGGGCCGAAAAAGTGAGAGGCAAAGTAAAATCGGAGATGAGACAGAGGCGAGAGAGAGGGATAGAGAACGTGGGAGAGAAAAGGGAACGGCAAAGGCGCAGAAGTGGGAAGAGTGGAGCGTGCAAGATGAAGGAAGAGTTTGGTTGTTAAGTTTTAAAAAATGGACGGCAGAAATTATGTTTTAAAATCTAATGGCTGAAATAATTTGGGGCGTCATGCCCCTATACTTCTTTCAGGCATGACAGCACGACCCGTTCAGTTAGACAAACTCGTCTTCCCTTTCAAATGTCTACAGGCGGGCAAAGAGATGCGTCCTGCAAGTGAGTCTCTCCATCCTCTCCAATCATGGTGCTCGAGGTCAACTTCTCTTCCCAACAGCTATTTTCCCTCTCCATTTCATCTATGATCTATTGCTTATACAACTTCTAGGGTTCCTGATTGAACCTTATTTTTTCTTTTGTTCTTATGAATTCTTATCTGTCGACGATGATCTGAATTGATAATTCTGAATGGATGCGAATTGGCGATTACTCCCCCATAAGGTTTCAAGCTCAAGCTGACAATGTTATTCTAATTTACGGAGCCAAAACCCTGGTCTCCCCACAATTGTTTCATTGTCCAATTCATTTTTTTAGGTTTAGATCTGATGTGAGTGATGAAATGTTTGGGATTTGCAGTCTAATCTGAAGAATACGGTGGGTGTTGTAACAATGGCGGTTAGCTTCTTCGCTTGGCTATGCTTTCATGATTTCTTAGAATTGTTTTGATGACAATGAGAATTTAATTGTTATTTCTGGCGTTAAGCTCATTATTCCTCTTGGCACAATCACAAAAAATTTGGTAATTAGAAATTTAGAATATAAAGCAATGCCGCAGTGCATCTAATCTTTGAATTTGAAAAGAGTTAGAAATATGTAGAAAATCAATTTATATGCTTTTGGAGATAATGAAACTTCAGGCTTGATTAGTAGCATATTGAGTTTAATGTGTGAGCACTAGCTATTTATTTTTGAGCTATTTTAGATATCATCCACTAACAAATGATGGGATTCAATAAGATAGAATAGATAAATAATACTGGGCATCTTAATAATTTTTTTAACATCAAAAGATCATAAATAAGATTATGTGTACAGTGAGAGATTTAGTTCATGTTTTGTTATAGTGGAATAAAGAATGGGATGAAAGTTATAGAATTATTGTTGACAGTTGGATAAGGAGAAATAATACCGGACGATTCTAGATTAGAACTAGTTACTTTGGAATAATATGAAATTTATCAAACTATTAGTTCGAATTCTACAATACAAACGTGGGACTATCTACCCCAAAGAAAAGAACAAATTGGTGCACCTCCATTGCTAATTCCACCAATAAGGCCGAATACGTGGCATATCATGACCCATTTTCATATATGGCGTCCGTGACTGGCCAGTGAGTCAAAACCCACCAAATGCCTCTTTCTTTCTTTATTTTTCGTTCCTTTTTCTAAATTTTGCCGACTGAATTTTTTTTTCTTTTTAAACAATCCCAATCAGGGTCATCCTAACTTGAAATAAAAGTAATTTATTCATTAACAAAAATCATTTCCAATATGACATTTCAAAACCCCCAGAGCTTCTAACAGTGCATCCAACATTCAAACATTTTAATTAGATACAGGAAATTAAAATGTAATACAGCAAATAAAATAAACTTTAAATTTTTTTTCTCTGCTACCACTTTCTTTATTCTATTATGCATCACCTGAAATTTTATCAACGTCCATTAGCAATGCTAGTGTGAATTCAATGATATCTGAACTTTTAATTATTGCACAATATTAGAATAATATATATCAAACGGTTAGCCAGAATTCAGTAGGGAGCGACCCCACATTTTATATAGTGGACATGATCATTCTTTATAGCCACCTGGCCGTGGCCCCCACCCTTATTGCCTCATATCGCTGGTCGTTTATCGTCCCCCAGTGGCCAGAACGCCGTTTAACCCATCATTCATTCAAGCGTCATTTTCATTCGTTTTTATTTTCACCATTCATTTTTATTTACATCGTTCGTTTTCATTTCCGTCATTCGTTTTCATTCTTCTACAACGTAACATATCAGGCGTTCACGTGAAATAAAAACTAGTTCAGATATCAGAGACTTACCTGGTCTAGCAGAATTTGATTCCAATGTCTCGAAATTCCAAATCTAATAAACATGTTGAAATAACAATTAGGCATCATTCCATATTTCAATTTAATTATTCTATACTTTTATATAACTTTATATTTGTTTTTATTAAGTTCTCAAGTTTTTTTTCCATAAATTATAAATATTTAATTAAAATTTCTACTCTCAGTTTACATTATAAGATATTAAGCCTATTCTATATTTATATTTAAATTTCTATTAAGCAAGAGCATCTTTATTATTTAGAATATTTTACCAAAATCTAAATCTTCAACAATACTTAATTTATTTAATTTTTAATCTATAATCTTAGATGTTTAGAATTTAATATAAATTTTTCTTTAAAACTTCTACTACAAACTTCTATTAATTCGTATTATATTCATTATCTTAAAAAATTTAAGAAAATTTTAAATATTTAAAAGATATACTAAATTAATCTTTTGAATTCAAATTTTCGTTTACGTTTATAATTTAAGATTCGCAATATAAATTCTGAATTAAGCTTTATTCTAATTTTAATAATAGTATATTTTTTACGGAGCGATACTTAACTTAATTAATTCACTAAAATTCCTAACTTTGATTTACATTTGACATATTTAAGCTTCAAAATTAATTTTGTTCTTATAAAAACTAATTAATTCATAATATAACAAAAACTAATTAATTCATAATACGTAAAAAGGTAAATAATAAGAACATTTATAATTTTGTTGTAACTTAACTTAAATCTTGTTTTATAAAATATTTTATTTTAAACCTTTTAACTACTCATTTAATTAATCTTCATTAGTTAGCAAAATATATCTGTCATTTTTATTTTATTAAAATCCTAACTTATTAAAGATTAAAATCATGTAAAAAACACTTATTTTTATGTTATTTAAAATATTTAAGCTTATATCTTTAAAATTTGACTTATAAATAATTAATATATAAATTTTTAGTATATAAATATATATATTTTATTTTTTATTTACTAATAAAAAACAAGATAAACTAACAAGTAAGATAAATAATAAAACAAGCCAAACATGGCCCTAACTCAAATGCACATTTGCCACACAGTGGCATCAATTTGCACGCACAGTGCATGCAACGCACGGCGTGACGTGCGGCGGCCCTCCGTTCACGCCGGCCCTCCTTTGTTCGTCCCAACTTTGGAACGCGTATTTAGACAATTCACATGTCGATTTTAAGAGCTATTCACGATTATGCGTAGGCGGCCGTGAATTTAACCAAACTTACGGCAATTAAAACAAAAGTCCAAGTAACGGCTGTGGTGGTCCAAAGTTAAGCAGTCAAAACTGTTTTTTTTTTAAAATAAAACTCCCAAACTGATAATTTTTCAGTTCGGGTTCATCAGAGCAGTTTACTGGCAATTGAAGTGGTTCACTGGAGTTGCTAGGGCGTAAAAAGAATAGTGACCACTGGTGGCAGTGGGTGGTGGCCGTGGACAGTGGTGGTGGTGTGCGACAACAAACTAGTGATTGTGTTACATGGTGAGTTAGTGGTGATTGGCGATTCCGGTGATTCCGACGGTGGTGTGTGGTGGTTCTGGTGGTGGCTATTGGTTCATGTGGTAGTGGACCAACAGACAGAAAAGAGAGAGAGAGAGAGAGAGAGAGAGAGAGAGAGTGGAGTTACCACATGGGAGAGAGAGGGAGGTCGGCGGCGTTGGGCGACGCCGGCACCGGTGCAGTCGCTGGTGGTGGCGGTCGGCGTGGATGGAGCCGGCGACATCGCCAGAGGGAGCCGACGCCGAGAGGCAACGAAGGGGGTGCGACGCCTGCTGCGTTTTTTTCTTTCCTCCTCTTTCTTTTTTTTTTTTTTCCCTTTCTTTCCTTACTCTATTTCTCTCATGAGACAACCTGACGTAATTTCTATATATATATATGCACTGAAATACTTCAGCTTCAGTTACCAAATTTAATTAACATTATTTCCTTAATCCCACCGTTTCTATATTAATTTTGTATTTATGTTATAATGAATATTATTATTATATGCATTTATGTATATATTTATATTAATTGAACAGTTTAACGTAGGCTCGGTGTTAAATGCAGTTGAAAGCTTAGCTTTTAAACCCACCATTTTACACCTGTTTAATTCATATTATTAAACCACCGGTTATATATTATATAATAAATTATTATTATCATATATGTGTATATTTATGTAACGGTCGAAACTAAAATTTATTATTATTTATTTATTTAATCTAATTAATCATATTTTTATTTTATTTTATTTTATTTTATTTTTTCATTATTTCTAGTAATCGATTGGTATTTTGTTAAATAAATCAATTTAGATATTTACATGCAACCAAATGTTGTCTTAAAGAAACCAAATTCAGCCAATTAACACCGTGCCTGCATTACTGTTCATTTTGTTCTTTCCAGCGCTTCGATTTTTTTTATCATTATTTGCATTAATGGCTAATAAAGCAATTTAAATATTTTCATGCAATCAACGATGCCTTATAGGGAAACCCACAAGTTGTTAATGAAGTGATTTGATTGTTCATATCTCTAAAAATTTAAAATAATAATAATAATAATTATTATTATCTATGTACATGTATATATATTTTTATTAGTATTTTTTAACTGATTTAATAATTAAGCATACTTATTTTAGTATTTAATTTATAACTAAGTAATATATTTATTTATGTAACGATTTTAATGAAAATTTAGTTAGTATAATTATAATAATAATAATTATTATTTTTATAACGGTTGTTACGGAGCACGTATAATTAGCAACTAATTGCAACTCATTTACTTCTATAATGGATTTCTATTTAAACCTCTAATTATAAAAGTATTCTTAATATTTTACTTATTTATTTATATATATTTTATCATCATTATTATTATTATTTTCTTGTCGGGTATCGTATGACAGCTTCTAAAGCAGCCAAAGAGGTCGTTTGGCTTAAGAACTTGCTGTTTAATCTAGATGTGGTGCATTCAGTTCAGTCGGCTATTATATTTTATTGTGATAATAGCGGAGCGGTTGCAAACTTGAAGTAGCCAAGAGTCCACAAGAAAAGAAAATATATTGAGCATAAATATCACATGATACGAGAAATTGTACAGAGGGATGATGTTGCTGTGACCAAGATTGCAACAGGAGACAATCTTGCAGATTCTTTTACAAAAATCTTACCGGTTAAAACTTTTGATAATCATGTAGAGGGAATGGGAGTGAGATGTATAACAGCATGGTTTTGAATATAGGTGAGAGATTATCGGGGTTGTATACTAAAAATCATAAATTATTTTTTTGGTTTTAGTATTTAATTTAATTTTAATAAAATTAATTTTTTATTTTATGAGAATCTTAATAAGCAATGTATGCAATATCATTTCTTTAATGTTATGCATGGTTGTCCTTTTTTCTGTACATTATTTAATATGGTATGTAAAGTACGGCTTGTACATAGAAAATTAGATTATAGGTTCTTGCAGAATATATGTTTGGTTCACAGTTTAAATGAAAATAGAAAAACTATCGGTACGACTGTAGTACAGAGTTTTAGTAGGCATGTCTTAATTATAGGGAACAGATAATAGCGTCGTCTATTGTTCCGACTCGGTGTGCTAATACATTTTGTGTATATTGAATAGGACCACATTTGGATAATTAATTTTATACTGACTATAAAAATTAATTCGCACCCCAAAGTTATTATGAGTGATTATACTCTTAATTCCGAAATGATTATTATTTGCATATATTTAATATCTGTTATTTTGATTTATTAAAGGGTGCGATCTTTTATGAGTCTATAGTCTCGGTGAGTTGGATAGCGGTATTAACTATATGGTGAATATTAATTATTGAAGGAATCCATATCTCGATTGTTCGGGATTCTCTATACCCCCTTAAGGAAGCTTACAAGTTTTGACCGGGCCAAATCTTGCAAGTGAATTTAATTATTCGGCGGTTAAATAAGTTAAGGGGAATGGCTTAAAAAAATTTTAAGATGCTGATTAAATTAAATTTCAGTAATTAAATTTAATTGGCGGGTATCGAGAAACTTAACGTGGAGAGATGAGTTAAGCATTTAATAACAGGAGCTCAATGCAAATTTGTCTCAAGATTATGGCTAAGAGTGCAGTTACAGTTCTTTAGTGATATGAACTCTAATTTAGTATTTTATGAAAATTATAAAAATCGCTGTAAAGTTTTCATAATTACAAAAATCGCTGAGAGGTTTGCATATTTGTACAAATCGTAGGATAGGTATTTGGGTTATACTAGAAGTCTAAGTCATAATTACTCCATAGGTCCATGCAGTAGCTCTATAATTATGTGGGTAGGCTGAACCAAATTCATAAGTTGTATTTCAAAACTAAGATTGTCCAAGTTCTGTCGATACCAGTTCTCGAAGGATCGTAGCCTAAACTGCGTTCGAAAATCATATCAGGAGTACAGTAGAAGGTCTAACCAGAGTTTTAACTCCAAAATCAAAGTTCGTAATTAGAGAATCGACTAAAAGGTATTCATCTGAATTAACTATGGTGGAACGGGCTTAATTTTGATCGGTCGATATAAAAAAAATTTATTTGAAGCCTGTTTTGATGATTGTCCGTCCAGTTTTATTTTTTCGAAAAATTATTTACAAATTAATGATCTTGGCAGCTTTTCTGCAACAATGCTATGGCTATCAAAACTTATAACTACTTCGATAAGGACCAAAACCATTGAAAGAAACATAAAGGGTCTACTAAAATTTCTAGAATTGAAGTGAAAGGAATGTAACCATGTGGATTTTGCATCCACCCATGTTTGATGGTTCATCAAAACTCAAATAGTCTTTGAATGATCGTGAGAAGAAAATGCTCACCAAAAGGGAAAAACAAGAGCTGCATTTTATAACAAAGAAAAATTGGCACTAGAAATGGATCCAGGGATCTTCTATTACAAGCATGTACAAATGAATATTGGAGTTGTATATGGTATCCTGAACTAGAAGTCCATTAAAAAAATAATGAATAGTATACTACTCTTTCCTACCAGAACTTTTTAGATTCGTTTTGTTTTCTTTAATTCTTTTTGCATACCAATTTTCATTTGTTTTCTGCTGAATCTAACATTCAACATGCTTTTCCTTACTGTTGGTTTATAAATTTGTAAGGATATATGTAAATAAATATAAATAAATTCTGTAAAGAAAAATAAATCTAAGAACCCATCTCTCTCACCAGCTAGCCAACAACCCATCTGGATCTTTAATACAATCCCATTTTCAGTGGGTGAAACTTTTTCCTCACCATTATTTTTCAGAAACAAAAAATTACACACATAGAGGAAAACCCTTCCCACCATAACACAATTTCCCCTAGAACACATCTTTGTATATGCATGTAATGATTTCAAATATATACACACACTTTCATGATTTCAGATTTCCCTATACTTGCAAGAAATAACTTGAATATAATGGATGATCCAAAATCATTTTTTTGTGTGAACAGATTAGTAAGTTTTATTGGAGGACTGGTGGTCAACGGCCTCGTCGGCGGAGGTGTAATCGGCATAGAGAAAGTGGTGGTCGACGGCCGTCGACAGTGGTGGAGAAAGAGCGAGATCAGAGAGAGAGTGAATGGTGACCTTGGATGGTGTAATGGCAGGTTCACCCCATTTAGAGCAGAAAAGGGAGTGGGGCGATGGTAGAGGGTTTTTTGGGCCGAAAAAGTGAGAGGCAAAGAAAAATCGAATATGAGACAGAGGCGAGAGGGAGGGGCAGAGAACGTGAGAGAGAAAAAGGGAACGACAAAGGAGCAGAAGTGGGAAGAGTGGAGCGCGCAAGGCAAAGGAAGAGTCTGGCTGTTGGGTTTTAAAAAATGGACAGTAGAAATTAAGTTTTAAAATCTGATGGCTGAAATAATTTGGGGCATCATTGTGGCTTTGGGATTTGTGGGTCATTTTGAAAAATATTTAAAAATAAAGAATTCAAAGAATGTTTAAAAAAATCTTTTAATACCTTGAAAATTAAATTTTGAAAACCCCTTTCGATGAAAATTGAGTCGCCACTTAGTTTTTGAGAAAAACTAAGAAAAATAAAATTGGCTACTAATCTTTAAAACGTTAACCAGAGAAAGAG
>JAOTRH010088081.1:6063-16738 GCA_034768845.1 Heliamphora exappendiculata | reverse complement strand
GTGTGTGTGTGTATAATATTAACTATTAGATTACATATATAATTATTGTAAGATTCATATAGAAAGAATATATATATATATATATATATATATATATATATGTGTGTGTGTATAATATTAACTATTAGATTACATATATAATTATTGTAAGATTCATATAGAAAGAATAAAAAAATTTCTAACTTTATAAATTAGAAAAAAAAAAGTCATTAATTAGATTAGATAATTATTATTAATTATTATTTATTTATTACATGTCATTTATTTTTGTGAAATTTTTTATAAGATATTTGTTATTTTTTTGCACCAAATAGATTATAAATTAATTATTCTAAATTTTTATTTCATATTTTTATTATACTGTATGGGTGTTAGCTTTTATTTATTATTTATTTCAAACTTTAAAAACTTACATGTAGTAAATTTTTTCATACGTGCAAAATGTTTTTTTATTTTTTAAATCCATGGAACTATAGTTCCAAATCAAACAATCTGATTTTTATTGGTTTGGTTTAGCTTGGTTCTACAAAATAATTGAGTTAGCTCTGGGTATAAAAAATTAAAACCGATCAAAATTGATTCAACTCTAAATTTAATACGGAACCAAACCAAATCAAGCAATGTGCGCCCTAGCATCACATATTAAAATAACTATGTAAATGAGTCATAACCAAAATTAAGGCTCCGTTTGTTTTGATATAAAATATTTTTGTAAAAAAAGATTTTTTTTTGTTTTTATCTTATGGTATTTGGTCGACACATGAAAAATATTTTCAAAATAAAATTTTTTATTGTTGGATTGAAATAAGATATTTCCCACCAAAAAAGTTTTAAAAAGCATTGGTCATTTATTTTTATTTTCTTGGTCTCGTAATGAAAAAAATTCTAAAACTATCATTATTTGAACTAACGTAAAAAAAATCTACTAATAACAAAAAAAAACCTTTAAAGGTCTTAAAGTGGTATTTTAAGACTTTTTTCGTCTTATATGATTTTTTTTAATTCTTTGATCAAATTTTTTACTTTTTTGGTTTTTAAAATGTATCAGTGTTTAAACTAATATAAAAAAAATCATTATATACAAAAAAAGGCACATAAAAAGCCTTAAAAAGACTATCACAAATAGTAGTCACCACTGTCGTTGACTTATGTGTGTTCGTTTTAAAAATTGACAAAAAAATCTAAAAATTTGAAAAAAATTAAGCTCAAGATACGTCTCTTATAAAAATGAAAAACAACTTACCTATTTATTTAAAAATACTAATTTCATCTCATGATGTAAAATATTTTACTTAAAAAATTATTTTACTTACTTTTGTTAACCGAACAATGAAACTGAAATACATTCATTTTCAAAATATTAACCCAATAAAACATCACAGTATAGTGAAGTATTTATACATTTAAAGCTCATAATCTATTAAAATGGAACTCGAAGTTTCCATAATAATCTTCATGTGAAAAAATCATTCAGTAAACACAAATACACAATAGAGACCAATTAATAGATAAATAGAAACATCAATAAAGAACTTTTTGGTTTTAACATGTCATGATTGATGATTTGAAGGATTAAAATTCTAATCAATTTTTACTAACACCTAATTTTTGAAGTAGATCAAGTTAAATTCCAAACAATCTATAAATGGTAAATACTCCCAAAGTATTTAAAATCATTACTCGAAATCAATAACTAGTTAATACTAATCACTAATCAATAAATAAAAATAGTAAATCAAACTCAAAATCATATCAATCAATAAAATCCATAAAATACTGAAAAAAGAGAGTGAGGGAGACACGGAGTTACGTACGAGTAGGAGGGGAGTTAACCAGTAAGACAGGTTGCTTGCTTTGCAAACTCGCAGATGTAGTTCCCAGTCGCTAATCCCTAGGGCTTCGCTTCTGGGTTCTTTTTCTCGTAAGTGGATTTGTTATTGAAAAAGCAGAATTGGAGAGAAGTAAAAATTTGTCACCCCATTAATTAATGGGTGCCGCTTGAAAGTCTAAATTATGGTCAAATTGAGCTTGCGTTTGGCCTAACTTTTATGTAGAATTTTTAGCTTTGTATTTTTTTTATAAAAAAGAGTAAATATAGAAAGATATAAAAAAGTCAGCTGATTATAGTGAGAAGCCAAATAAATAAATTTTTTAAGAAACTTTTAAGTAAAAAAATCATTAAAAATTTTAAGCCAAACACAAGTTAAAGTTCTCACGGTGGTCAAAGTGTTGCATTTAATACAACTCATGAAATTAATTTACAATTCTCTTCTAATAGTGATGCATCATTCAGGGTGCACAAAAGGCTTGAAAAACCCGACAATCAAACTAATTCAATCCCTATGGGTTGGATTTGGCTGATTCGATTTTTAAAAGTAATTGATTTGATTCTGAGTCTCAAAAAATATAAACCGATAATATTAGTTTGGTTCCTAGGTTAGTTTGAGATTAACCGAGTCAACCTCAAAACAAAACCGTATAGACCCGATTAATATATATATATATAATTATTGTAAGATTCATATGAAAAAAATAAAATTTTATAACTTTACAAATTAGAAAAAAAGTCATTAATTAGATTAGATTATTATTATTAATTCTTCTTTATTTATTATATGTCATTTATTTTTGTGCATTTTTAATTAGATATTTGTTATTTTTTTGCACTAAATAGAATGTAAATTAATTATTCTAAATTTTTATTTCATACTTTTATTATACTGTATGAGTGTTAGTTTTTATTTGTTATTTATTTCAAACTTTTAAAATTTACATATAGTAAACTTTTTTATGTGCGCAAAGTAATTTTTAATTTTTAAATCCATTGAACTATAGTTCCAAACCAAACAATCTAATTTTTATTGGCTTGATTTGGTTTAGTTCTACAAATTGATTGGGTTGGCTTTGGGTATAAAAAATTAGAACCGATCAAAATTGATTCAATCCTAAATTTAATATGGAACCGAACCAAAATCGACCCATGTGCGCCCCTAGCGTCACATATTGAAATAACTATGTAAATTAGTCATAACCAAAATTAAGGTTCTATTTGTTTTGATGTAAAATATTTTTTTAGAATAATATTTCTATGTAAAAAATTTTGTAAAAAAAGATTTTTTTTTGTGTTTTTATCTTATGGTGTTCGGTTGACACATAAAAAATATTTTCAAAATAAAGTTTTTTTGTTGTTGGATTGAAACAAGATATTTCCCACAGAAAAAGTTTTAAAAAAAATTGGTCATTTGTTTTTACTTTATTAGTCTTGTAACGAGAGAAGTTTAAAAACTATCATTATTTGAACTAACGTAAAAAAAAATTCACTAATGACAAAAAAAACCTTTAAAGGTCTTAAAGTGGCATTTTAAGACTTTTTTCGTTTTATATGATTTTTTCTAATTCTTTGGTCAGATTTTTTACTTTTTTGATTTATAAAATGTATCATTGTTTAAATTAACATAAAAAAATTCGTTATATACGAAAAAAAGTATATAAAAAGCTTTAAAAAAGTTATCCCAAAGAGTAGTCACAACTGCCGTTGAATTATGTGTGTTCGTTTTAAAAATTAACAAAAAAATCTAAAAATTTGAAAAGGATTAGATTCAAAACACGTCTTTTAAAAAAATGAAAAATAGTTTACATATTTATTTAAAAAATAATAATTTTATCGTATTTTATGATGTAAAATATTTTATTTAAAAAATTATTTTACTTACTTTTGTTAACCGAACAACAAAAAATAAGTAAATATTTTACCCAAAAATATTGTAAAATATTTTACTAAAACCTGAAAGAAAAAAAAAAAAAAAACTTTCCAAAACCAACACTGACTTCATTACAACGTTTAATTTCCATAACCCAATCAGAAATTATCAATATAATTTTTTGTTGTTGTTGAGAATGAGGTGGTTACGAGTAATAGTAATTAAAAAATTATTTAATTTTATATAAAATTAAGAAATTGAGGAGGACGTGCCTTAATAAAATATGTTAGTCTTGAATATATTGAAATTTCCAAACACAATGGTGATAAGGTATTAATCTAAAAAAGAGAGAATTCGAAATTTATTTCGCCGAAAAAAAAAGGGGGGGAATTGAAAGATGAACTAAATGAGTGATCAATAATGGTAAGAATCTAGCAACCAAATTGTTATTTTTAGTGCACAAGACTTTTGCATTGCGAAGTCTGAGAATGGTAGAATGTACACAACGTTACCTCACAAAAGGGTTAATGTCCGTGAGCAATCAAAGTACCAAATTCCTATTATATACCTTAATTTGAAGAGGAGGTGTTTGAAAAAATTATTGTTAGCAATTTATATATTATAATTTGTAGTAAAAATTATAAATATTTTATAAAGATTATAACTTATAACTAAAATAGAAAAAAATAAAAATTTTAATCAAATGTTCAAAAAAATAAGTTTTAACGTGCAACGTCTAATTACGTAATTTCTCCCAAAAATACCCTGCAGACAGATAAATTTTTCTGTTTGCATATCAACACAGATAATGTAAATAGTACATGTTTTGAAAAGACAGAGATAAATTTATCTGTGTTCTTTATACATGTCTTGAAAAGACACAAATAAATTTATCTGTATTCTTTCCACGCGTTTTTAATAAAAGACAGATAAATTTATCTATATTCTTTATACATATTTTTAAAAAGTACAGATAAATTTATTTATTTTAGGGTATTTTTGTTCCAAAAACACTTTGTGCGTTAAAACTTTTATAAGAGTAGACCTTACTCGATAAAATTTTTTTATACAAGATGAAAAACAGTAAACGACATATAAGTTGAATTGTTCACCAATTTTTCGAAAAAAAAATAGTTACAAGTTATAACAGAAATTGTGTGTGTTTGTAAAAAAAATTTATAACTTATAGTTAAAATTAATAGTAGAAAGCTAAAAACTACTAATAGTAGCATTTTCAAGCCCCCCAAAGCATATTACTCAAAAAATAAAACCCACAAGTACTGTGAACAACAAAAATATTTACACAAATCTCCATCACAATTATGGGGAGAGTAAATTAAAATCACTTATCACAATTGACTTGATTATACATCAAACGGGCTAAAAAATGAAGTAAGAAAACCTCTCATGCCTAAACTTCATTTCTTATGGGAGTCTGGGATCCTTAATGCAGTGTTTTGCGCATATTAATGTTGTGAGAAAAATAGTAAATGTGCTAAAGAATCTGGTTTGAAGAAGAGTAACCAACTCAATCAAACTCTGATCAAAACACTGAAGTTGTTCACCCGAATGCCAAGTGAATCGAATCCACAAACTCCCAACTGCTCAGAAGGTAATGTATTCTTGTACAGCTCGTGAAGGCGCGCGCGGGGTGTGTTTCCATAGTTTTCTCAAATCAACATCCGGCTGCTTTCAAGAAGTGATCGTATGGACTTGATGCGGGTAGCCTGAAGGAGGGAGGAGGATGCTGGTACTCAATAGTGGTGCCCGAAGATGGCTTGTTTGTATCATCGAACATGAAAGGATTTCCACCCTGCTTTTTCAATTAGTTTGGATATAAGATTGATCAACAAACCGTGCATAATGATAACAATCATTAAAAGGTGAAATCATATGATATAACTACAACCTCACTATTGTAAGTGGAATGTAAATCTTTAGCACCATTAACTATAAGATTATCCACATGTATACAGTGAAGTTGAAGTGAGTTCAAAATCAAAACTGTATTTGGTAAAAATAATAATAAAACACATTAACCTTAGCAAGAAGAATAATCAAGTCATCTCAAATGACACGCAGATATATGTGGTTCAACAAGAATGCCTATATTCATATCTCACACAAAAATTTTGATATATTTTAAATAAATAAAATAAAATAAAATAACGACCGCTAGAGTAACCAACCATATATAGTCTACGATTTATATGAATAAATTACTGTTATACTCTCCTATCTATTTCACCTTGAAGGCATATGTGAGAGTGTACTTTTTTTGTTGTTGATATTTTACGTATAGCTAAAAAGTAATTTAGTATTATTACTATTATTAGAGTTTTTTTAAAAATTTCTCTCTTTATTTATATATATATATATATATATATAAAATGTATTCCATTATTAATGTTTAAGCTTTGATTAATAGCAATAATATTTTCTCATATTTGCTAACATAGTATGAGCCAGCAAAACCCTAAGCGCCACAGTCACCGTCGACAACTATTTCCCCCTCCGACGCAACCCCACGGAGCCCTAGCACCATCTCTAAAAAATCGTGGCTTTGTTTGCATCATCTCTGCAAAACCAAAGCCGCTGCTCGCCGCAACCACCGACGAGCCTTCCCCGACGTCCGGCGACCACCGACGAGTCTTCCGAGGATCGACAACCACAAACGAACCTTCTCCCGAGGTTCGACGACCCACAACGCACCTGTATTCCTTCTTCTTCACTCGCGAACTTTGCGAACCTTGCAAACCCAAGCCGACATTCTTCTTCTGTGGCCTAGCAACACCAACGAAGCTCCCTGACCCTCTCCTAGGTCCGACGACCACCAAAAACCCCCCGACGAAGGTCCGACGACCACTACCGATCTCCGACGAAGCTTCATAGACCACCAACAATCTTTTCTTTTGACGAGGCTCTCTGAAGTCTTTTCAATTTCTGATGACCCTTGCTGGAGACTTCGCACACACTGATGACCCTTCGCCAGAGTTTCCTGTTTTGCCAGAACTGGCTCTTTTTCTTGCACACTGTAGTTTTGCCAATCCTTGCTATTAGGTTTTGCCTTTTGTTGACTGAGCTCATTGTGCTTGGGAGAGTCCATTTGTCTCAGATCTGATTTGTTCATCTACTTTACATTATTTATTTATTTTTGTCATCTCCTTCGCCATGTCAGAAGACAAATTGTAGACTATTAGCATTCGCCTGAATGGATCCAACTACTTTTATTGGTTGAATGTTATGAAAAACTCCCTTCTTGGAAAAGGCCAATGAGGATATGTAATCGGCTCAACCATTCGATCTACAAACCCTAAAGTTGAGGGGTATGATTAATTTGTTGCCGTTTGGGAGATGGAGAATACACAAGTTCTTGGTTTCATAACTCTGAGGAGCCAAGTATTAGCATGGATTTCTCCAAATATATGACCACCAAACAAGTGCGGAATTATCTGCAGAATATGTATTTTACATCCAATTTGCCAAACACTATGAATTAGATATAACTATTTGAAATGCCAAGCAGAATGACAAATCCATCTAAGAATTCTGCAATAAGATAACAACCTATTGTGATCAATTTGTACTTATGGAACCCTCCAACTTGGAGCTCTTCAATAGTTATATTCAGTATTGAGAAAAGTTAAGGCTAGCACAGTTTCTTATGAAACCATGTGATCAGTTTGAAGCACTTTGTGGTGCTATTTTTCATCGTTCTCCATTGCCCTCCGTTGATGCGGCTGCCTGCGAGCTTATTGCGGAAGAGATGCGGTTCAAGGTTGCTCAGATGGCTATTTCCTCTCAGTCAGTCTTTGCCACCCCGTGCTCATCAGGTGGCTTTAGTTCTCGCTCTTCATTGCTGCCTACTTCCTCTCCTCATTTTCTTCAAGTTACAGGAAAACCAAAATCATGGGTTGCGATGGATGAGTGAGTGTAGCTTCTATTATCAGAAAGGCCATTAGAAGTTTGCATGCCTTAAGTTAGCACAAAAGAGCCATTCTTCCGCACATACATCTTCACATATCTCTGCTCCGGTTTATCGCCCCATGTTGTTGTTGCCACACTTCCATCCACTGGATCCACTTCCTCTCCATCTACTGAGGGGTATGATTCATTTGTTTCATCGTTCTCCATTGCCCTCCGTTGATGCGGCTGCCTGCGAGCTTATTGCGGAAGAGATGCGGTTCAAGGTTGCTCAGATGGCTATTTCCTCTCAGTCAGTCTTTGCCACCCCGTGCTCATCAGGTGGCTTTAGTTCTCGCTCTTCATTGCTGCCTACTTCCTCTCCTCATTTTCTTCAAGTTACAGGAAAACCAAAATCATGGGTTGCGATGGATGAGTGAGTGTAGCTTCTATTATCAGAAAGGCCATTAGAAGTTTGCATGCCTTAAGTTAGCACAAAAGAGCCATTCTTCCGCACATACATCTTCACATATCTCTGCTCCGGTTTATCGCCCCATGTTGTTGTTGCCACACTTCCATCCACTGGATCCACTTCCTCTCCATCTACTGAGGGGGTATGATTCATTTGTTTCCGTTTAGAAGATGTAAAATGCATAAGTTATTACTTGGTTTCATAATCCTGTAGAGCTAAGTATTGGTATAAATTTCTCCAAATATACGACCGCCAAACAAATGTGGGATTATCTCCAGAATATATATCTTACATCTAATACTGCCAAACATTTTGAATTAGAGATGACTATTAAAAATGCCAAGGAGAATAACAAACCCATCCAAGAATTCTACAATGAGATGACAACCTATTGGGATCAATTGGCACGTATGGAACCCTCCAACTTGGAGCTCCTAAATAGTTATATTCAGCATTGAGAAAAGCAGAGGCTAGCACAGTTTTTTATGGTACTCCGTGATCAGTTTGAGACACTTCGTGGTGCCATTCTTCATTGTTCTCCACTGCCTTCCATTAATGGGGCTACGTGCGAGCTTATTGCAGAAGAGACACGGTTTAAGGTTGCTCAGATGGCTGTTCCCTCTCAGTTAGTCTCCGCCATCCCATCCTCACTAGGTGGTGTTAATTCTCACCTTCATTGCCCCTCCTCATCTTCTTCAGGTAATAGGAAGACCAAAATCACGGGTTGCCATGGACGAGTGTAGCTTTTGTCATCAGAAGGGCCATTGGAAGTCTGCATGCCCTAAGTTAACACAAAAGAGCCATTCTTCCTGTCGTGCATCTTTGATTACCTCTCCTCCAATTTATCGCCCCCTGTTACTCTTGCCACACCTGCATCCACTGGATGTACTTTCCCTCCATCCCAAGCTCTATTTGATCAATTTTGTCAATTTTAAGCCATGTTTGCATCTCCCGAAAATCAGTCACATACTTTTATGACTACTTCTCATTTAGGTTTTCATAATTCTTACTTTTTAGGAATTTCACCATTGACTTGGATATTTAATTGTGGTTCTTATGGCACTCTGCGATCAGTTTGAGGCACTTCGTGGTGCCATTTTTCATCGTTCTTCATTGCCATTTGTTCGCGAGTTTATTGCGAAAAAGACACGGTTCAAGGTTATTCAGATGGCCATTCCCTCTTAGTTAGTCTTCGCCACCCTGTCCTCATTAGGCGGTGTTAATTCTCGCCCTTGACTGCTGCCTACTCCCTCTCCCCATCTGCTTCCAGTTACGGGAAAACCAAAATCGCGGGTTACCATGGACGAGTATAGCTTCTATCATTAGAAAGGCCATTGGAAGTCTGAATGCCCTAAGTTAGCACAAAAGAGCCGTTTTTCCTCTCATACATCTTCGTGTACCTTTGCTCTGATTTATCGCCCCCTGCTACTCTTGCCACACCACCATCCATTGGATTTACTTCCCCTCCATCCCAAGCTCTGTTTGACCAGTTTCGTCAATTTTAGATTATGCTTGTATCTACCGAGAATGAATCACATGCTTCTATAACTACTTCTTATTCAGGTTCTCATAATTTTTATTTTTTAGGTATTTCACCATCAACTTGGATATTTGATTTTGGTTTTTATGGCACTCCGTGATCAGTAGTATGAGGCACTTCGTGGTGCCATTCTTCATCGTTCTCCATTATCTCTGTCGATGGGGCTATTCGCGAGCTTATTACGGAAGAGACACGGTTCAAGGTTGTTCAGATGGCCATTTCCTCTCAGTTAGTCTTCGCTACCCCGTCCTCATCAGGCAGTATTAATTTTCACCCTTCATTGCTGCCTACTCCCTCTCCTCATCTGCTTCAAGTCACGAGAAAACCAAAATCGCGGGTTGCCATGGATGTGTAGCTTTTGTAATCGGAAAGGCCATTGGAAGTCTACATGCCCTAAGTTAGCACAAAAGAGCCATTTTTCCTCTCATACATCTCCGCATACATCTACTCTGATTTATCGTCCCCTGTTGCTCATGCCACCCCTGCATCCACTAGATCTACTCGAGCTCTATTTGATCAATTTCATTAATTTTAGGCTATGCTTGCATCTTCCGGAAATCAGTCACATGCTTTTATGACTACATTTCATTCAGATTCTCATGATTCTTACTTTTTAGGTATTTTACCCTCGACTTAGATATTTGATTCGGGTTCTTCCCACCATATGACGTCAAATTTGCTTTGTCTTTGCAATTGTGTTTCCCCTTCGTCTGCTATCACTGTTCGCATTGTTGATGGCTCCTTTCTACATGTTGTTTTTATTGGCTTGGATGTCCCCTCTACCTCGGCCACTTTGTTTATTCCTGATGTTTTTATATACCACAATTATCTGTTAGTCTCTTGTCTATTAATCAGCTTTTTGATTTTGGCTTTAATGTCATTTTTTCTTCTACTAGTTGTGTTGTTTAGGACCGGAGGTCACATAAGCAGATTGTTTATTTTACCCTCGACTTAGATATTTGATTCGGGTTCTTCCCACCACATGACGTCAAATTTGCTTTGTCTTTGCAATTGTGTTTCCCCTTCGTCTGCTATCACTGTTCGCATTGTTGATGGCTC
>JAOTRH010088080.1:0-48968 GCA_034768845.1 Heliamphora exappendiculata | reverse complement strand
GATAGGTGTATCTAATTACGGGCTGGATGCTGTAGTGTTTGCACGGTGCAACAGAAACATATGACATTTACTCTCTCACTTGAGTCCCATTTATGCTTTTTCCTTTTTTGGGGGGGAGGGGTTGTATCTAATTGCAGGCTGGATGCTGTTGTGCTTGCACAGTGCAACAAAAACATACATGCTGTTGTGCTTGCACAGTGCAACAAAAACATACGACATTTTCCCTCCCATTTGAGGATAGATCATTTTTTGGGGTCTAGGTAGAAGATGAATGGTGTCTCAGTTCCTTAATCTTGCATAACCTTTACTTTAACCTGTGTAATTTGCCTTTTTGCAGAAACCAAGGAATTGGCCTTGGTACCTTAATTTGTTCAGGAAGACAAACTTTGGCTTTTTTTTCTGGGAAGTTTTGAAAATGGTTTCTATTTTCAATTCTATATCTTTTGCCGTTATTGTTCTATTTCTTGACAGTTCCCTTGTTGCCCTGAATGGGCTCTTATTTAGTTTCATATTATGCTTGTGGTAGGGGTCTCTATGGATTGGACCGACTCACTCAAATCGCTCAACCAAATCCGACCAACATGATAATGGATGGTTTTGCCCATGATGTGTGTCGGGTGACGGGTCTCTCAATTTTTTTTTTCTCGGGTGGTGGTCGGGTTACGGTCTCGAGTGTAGCCACCCGCTGAATTCAATTTGACCAACAAGTATTAAAATTTATAGACTTTTATATTTATTATAAGATTAAGTTGCTTGTTATTTAATATTTTTGTATGAAAACTATGTAATTTTGTCTGTGTGTGGTTTAATTGATAAATTAATGATCTTTTGAGTTTTAAATTTATTAAACATAATTTTTTAAATTAAAAAGACTATTATAATTGGCTAAAAAATAAAACGAGCTCAACAGAAGAAGTTCAAAATAGGCAAGTTCAAACCGCTAAACCAAATCACATGGACACCCCTAGCTTGTGGTATTTATTCTTTTTTTGGCTAATTATTGTGGTCCTTATTCATAGTTCCAGTAAGCACAGAAATGTGTGCTTTGATCAACATATTAGTCCCAACTCCCAATCAAGTATCCCACGACATCCTGCTTAAAGTTTTCCCTGATTTCATCCCACCTCTTAATATGCTGTTTCTCTTTATTTTGCCAAAAGTTTGTCTTCCTGAACAAATACAAAAATTGACTTTTTTGAGAGAGGCTTAGAAAACTACAGAGGTGGCTTGCATTATGAAATTTGAGAAGAAAAGGAATAATATAACTTCATCTCTATGAACTACATGATATTTGCCATCTCTTTTAGTGAGTGAAAAAACCTTTACGTGCATTCCTCAAATATGGTGTTGATAAAAAAGGCTGAGTTGGGGTCAGATAGACCGTTCATGGAGGTTAATAGGATGTTTGCTAAATGGTGAGTTGCGATTGTTTCAGGCCTGTTTGCTTTTCCTTGTAAAGCTTATTGTTTTGTTTATCGTTCACAAGGGGTTAGATGGTTGATTTGCTAAACTGTTTTGGCAGATCATTGTCCAGAATTTCATTTTTGGGTAAAAACATATTGAAAAACAGGGCGTATTTGAAGACGATGGAAATGAATTTTCTGTATTTACATGGATTTAAGTACTGTCATTTGTATCAAATAAGAGGAAAATAAAGAATAAAAGTCCATTCAACCTGGAATCTACTTGAAGATGCCCATGTTTTGCAGTTTCTTCTGTTTTCCTTTTCAGTATTCTAGGAAATGGGAGATGAATGTGAAACATTTTTGGGTTTACTTCTGTCAAGTTAATTGTATATGGAAGCTGCTTTAGCTTAATGTTGAACCTTTGAATTATTTTCCCTGTAGTACTCACACTATTTGTTTGTCGAACATGATGCATGGATATATGGGGAATATATATTGCTATTGTTAATTGTGACAACATTGTTGATTGTCAAACGTTTTCTTGGTATCTTGAATTTGTTTGATTAGGTTGATTATGCAATTCTTGGTAGAAAATGTTTCCTAGGATTTGTTAGTAGTCTATATGCTCCTATAAATCTGAAAAATAATAATGTAAAGAGAGAAATTGGATTGTCATTGTTTGTCATTGTCAGTTCTCTTCTTATTTGGAACTTTTTCTTTTGGTCATTGCGGTGATATGGGCTTCTAAATTTGATATAATTATGTTGCAGATCTTCTGGGCTTTTTCAATATACCTGGAAGCTGTTGCAATTCTTCCCCAATTGGTTTTACTGCAAAGGAGTGGAAATGTGGACAATTTGACTGGACAATATGTTTTCTTTCTCGGGTATATTGATTTTTCTTTGCTCAGCCCTTTTTCTGAAGGAAGAACTGTGATCTCAGAGTACAAAATGAAATGTCTTTCTGGTTGTTATTGTGAGATGTTATCACTATTCTTTTGAATTCAGTTACATTTTATATATTAGCTTCTCCTTATAGTTTAAAGCTACTTGGAAATTCCATTGCTCCATACCATTTATCCATGTTAACAAAACCACATTACTTAATACTATTCTGTCTATAACAATCTTCTCTACAGATGTCTTTGGCACTTAAAAACTGTCACATTTTTGTCTTTCCCCCCCTCCCCCTCCCTCTTTTTCCCCTCTAAAAATAAAGTAAAGGCACCAAGGGGATGCCCCTCCTGGATGCTTTCCTTCTTGCTTATACAATGAAGGTAAGATTTTATTCTGAAGCTCGCTAACCCGATTGTGTGCACCTACCACCACATTTTTAGTGGTTAGTCCTTACCTAAGTTTCTACGCTTGATAATAACCCGATGGATCGTATACATAGCATAGGGATGAATCATTCCTAAGAACCAGAATAAAGGGATGCTCTTTCCCACTTCTAAGAACCAGCGGAATAGGCCTCTTGCGGATTTCTGGCTCTATGGGATTGAATGCTATACCTCTTATTTGTATTTTACTTATTATTGGTGCCTGGGAAATCTATGTTCCATGTGTTTGATTTAGGCTTGCCCGCCTCCTAGAAGCCTAGTTTATTTAATGTGCGCATATCTTACTTTGAATTTTGGTGGAGTCTGACCTGAAATCGAATTGGCATTAGGTGGAGGGGCCTCTAGAGTCTAGACTGTATTGACCAAGCTGGGTAGCTTATAGAAGCGATATGGCACATATCTCTAACATTACTAAATGATTAAATGATCAAACCTATAGTTATGCAACCTAGTATGCGCGCGTATATATATATGTATATAAGTCCCAAGGGTGGTATACCACATCTCATCTCGGCAGTGAAGTCTCTTCCGCTTTCATCCTGGATAGGTAAATACAGGAATTTGCCTACGAATTCCATAATAGCCCAATCTTTCACTATATATGACAACTTACACAAAAGACTGACTTGATTTAATGTCCCTAGGGAGTTTATTAGGTCGAATTTATAAAACCTTATGATTTTACGTATGGACAATTCCTCAATATCGTGTTCATTTGCAACAAAATATTTTATTTGTGCGTTGGTAAAAAAACATGCTTTTTGGGTTAGAGATACTATTTCACCAATCGAGCTCAGGTATCTAACATATTTACACCTAACGATTTTTCGCAAAGTGGTGACGAAACGTATAACTTGTACAAATCTTTCATTTTCTAAGTTGATCCGTTCGCTCATAGAGTTATTTATTTGATTGCAGACATTTCTGGAACACCTCTAACAGAGGGAGTTGCGTTTGGGCCAACCCTGTTAATCACATAGTATTAAGCTTAATGAAGACGCGTTAACCCCAATAGGGTACGCAACTGTTTATTTATATAATAACGAAACCACATAATAAGATATGGTGTGCCCAACCACACCGAATAATAATAATAATAATAATTATTATAATAATAAAGCTAATATAATTATAATAAAGTTAACACCCCTCCTCAAGCTGGTGTATATATATCTAACATGCCCAGCTTGTTACATATGTATCGAACCCGATGACCTGAGACCGACTTAGTAAAGATATCTACCAACTGCTCTCCAGTACGAACCGCACCGAACACGATCAGACCATTCTGATATCTATGCCGAATAAAATGGCAGTCCACCTCGATATGTTTAGTATGCTCGTGGAACACCGGATTTGTGGCAATATACACTGCAGATTTATTATCATACCAAAGTTTCGTTAGGTCATTGCAGGGATCACCCAACTCACTAAGCAATTAACGAAGCCACACAATCTCAGATGTGGCCAAGGCCATGGCTCGGTACTCTGCTTCTGCACTTAACCTCGAAACCACATCCTGCTTCTTGCTCTTCCAAGAGATAAGATTGCCACCGATAAATATAGAGAATTCAGAAGTGGACCGGCGATCAATAGGGCATCCTATTTGTCCGCATCAAAATACCCATCATAGAGTGACCGTGATCACTAAAGTGCAATCTCTTACTGAGATTACTGTGGATATAGCGTAGAATTCTAACCACAGCATTCCAATGTGGAACCTGAGGTGCAGTCATGAATTGGCTCACCACTCACAGGAAAGGCTATGGCTGGTCTTGTAATTGTTGTCAGATAATTCAACTTCCTAACCATTCTCCTATATCTGTCGGGATGAGGAAAAACCTCACATTCATCAGGGAGAAGTTTAACACTCGGGTCCATAGGTGACTCGATCTCCTTTGCGTGCAAAAGTCCTGCGTCAGCAAGAATATCCAGTACATACTTCCTCTGGGATATAAAGATACTCTTCTTACCTCGTGCCACCTCGACTTTAAGAAAGTATTTCAATTCTCCCAAGTCTTTAGTTTGGAACTGAGATTTCAAAAATTGCTTCAATGCAGAAATACCCACTGCATCATCACTTGTGATAACAATATCATCAATGTAAACAATCAATAGAATACAACCAGCAGATGAGCGTCTATAGAACACCGTATGATCTTTGCCGGACTGTAGAAGACCAAACTGGTGCATAACCATACTAAAGCGACCAAACCACGCACGTGGAGATTGCTTCAAGCCATAAAGAGATCGATGAAGATGACAGACCAGTTGCGACCCTCTGTGAGTAACAAAATCGAGAGGTTACTCCATATAAACCTCTTGCAAATCACCATGAAGAAAAGCATTTTTCACGTCAAGCTGGTACAGAGGCCAATGGCGAGTGGCAGCCAGAGACATAAACAGGCGAAGTTGGCGAACAGATGTCATCTTGGCGACAGGAGAGAAGGTTTCAAAATAGTCAACTCCATATGTCTGAGCATACTCCTTGGCAACGAGACGGACCTTCAAGCGGGCAAGAGAACCATCATGATTGATCTTGACCGTAAAGACCCATTTGCAACCAATAGCCTGCTTGCTTTCCAGAAGAGAAACGAGGGATAAGGTAGAAGTGGATTCAAGAGCGTGCATTTCCTCCAACATAGCACCCTGCCAGCCAGGATCAGCTAAGGCCTCGGGAACAGTACGAGGAATAGTGGCCTGATCGAGAGTGGCGATATACATCTGTAAGGAAACTAAGAGGCCCTTGTAGGAGGTAGTATAGAGAGGATGATCCCTGCAAGTGCGATAAGATTTCCAAATAGCAATAGGAGTGTCACGAGTAGGGGAAGGAACACGTACCGCGGGCAGAGGATCTGCAGATGAGGAGACTGGCTCAGTAGAGGAAAGTTCCAAGGAAGCTGAAGGAGTGGAAGGAGAAGATGGAGAGGACCCCTCAGTAGGAGGAACACCTGCAGAAGAGGACAAATGCAAGCAAGACACTCAAAATCAAGATGTTCAAGATCAGACCGCCCACTCCCCGACACAACTGAATCTGATGCAAAAAAAAAAAGAGTAGACTTCACAAATGCAACATCCTCGGACACAAAGAACTTGTGAAGAGATGGACAAAAACAGCGATACCCTTTCTAAGTTTTCGAATAAACAAGAAAAATGCATTTGATAGCCCGAGCATCCAACTTCGTTCGCTGAGGATGAGTGTCATGAACATAACAAAGGCAGCAAAAAATTCGCAAGGGTATAGAGAAACGGCTCGTTGCAGGAGAGAGGATTGCCATCGGAATTTTACCACTAAGGACCTGAGAGGGGAGGCGGTTAATTAAGTAGCAAGCAGTTAACACGGCATGTCCTCAGAATTGCTTGGGCACGTGCATTTGAAACAAGAGAGCACGAGCAGTCTCCATAATATGGCGGTTCTTGCGCTCAACGACTCCATTCTACTGTGGGGTAGCGGGGCAAGAAGTCTGATGAACAATACCATTAGTTGAAAGAAAAGTCTTTAGCTGGGTGGAGAGATACTCACCACCATTATCGTTGTGCAAACATTTAACCTGAGCCTGAAACTGGGTTTTTACTTCCATACAAAATGAGAAAAAATAGATACTAATTCAGATTTATGTCGCATAAGGTATAAGAAAGTCACACGAGAATAATCATCCACAAATATGACATAATAACGAAGACCAGAAACAGACTCTACTGGACACGGCCTCTAAACATCTGAATGAACCAAAGAAAAAGGAGCCGAAGCTCGTTTATTGACCCGAGATAATAAAGGCACACACGGGTGCTTTGCCAACCGACACGACTTACACTTAATATGAGAAATAAAGCGAAAATTAGGACACAGACTATGTAAACTGGATATAGATGGATGCCCCAGACGGCAATAAGCCTCAAAACTAGGAGTGAACTACTGAGCAGGCCGTAGCAGCCACCTCCTCCACCAAGTAAAGCTCACCAGAAACTCGTGGTCTCTACTGATAATCTTCCTCGTCGTAAGATCTTGAAAAACACAGCCATCAGGATAAAAAATCACACAACAGTTGAGATCATTAGTGAGCTGACTAACAGATAATAAGTTAAATGGATTTCCAAGAGTATGTAAGACATTAGGTAGGGTTAAGGAGGGTGTGGGAGTAGTGACTCCACGTCCCTTAACCGGTAAGGAAGATCCATTAGCCACAAGAACACCACGATGGCTAGGAGTCACCTGATTGTCAGATAATATACCTGTCGAACCAACCATATGATAGGAGGCACTTGAATCAATCACCCAGGCAGACGGAGTAGTCGCCAGACATGCACTAGGATTACCTGCGAAGGTAGCGGCAGCAAGAGCAGGAGGACTAGGGTTAGTAACTTGAGACTGAACATATTGCTCATATTCAGCTGGGGTAATCTCTACGAGGTGTTTCTGAGAAGAGGAAGACGAGTCTGTCTGGGGGTACTCAGCAGTAACATTAGCCATTGGGGACGGTCTTTCATGTAGTTTATAACATTTGACTGCGAATATGGTTCTGGATCCCACAATAGTGGCAAGAGCGAGTCTCACGAGCTCCCCCACCTGTTCGACCTCCATCACGGCTCTTACCACGGCCACGACCACGAGTTCCATTGCCTCATCGAGAAGCAACAAGGGCAGACTAATCATTAGTATCAGAGGAAGGCCGAGTGTCGTCACGGCGCATCGAACGATTCACCCGACGGAAAGTTTCAGATAATGTAGGAATATCTGTCCCAGCAAGAATCTGGGAACGAGCCGTGTCATATTTAGGATCCAAACTGGACAAGAAGTACACGACAAGAATCTACATCTGCTGTTCCTAAAACTTACTGATGGAACTGGTGAATGGAAGAAGCCGATTAAACTCGTCGGCAAGCACTTTGAATCCCAAAAAGTTCTCCTGAAGAGGACGACCAGTCTGTTGCGAATGGACGAAGCCTCGCATCACATCATAAATGCGTGATTAGTCATTTGTGGAGGAATAGATATCCTCCAGAGCCCTCCAGATTTTTTTTACCGTATTGGCACTAGTAACCAAAATCTTGACGTTGCGGTATATGGAATTCATAATTTGACTGAAGAGACGAGCATCATCTCGCATCCAGGTACGATAAATAGGAGAATTAGGATCGGGGGCATCGTTAAATAAGTGGGAATCCAATTCCATACCTTACAAAGATTTCAACACATTCTTCTGCAACAAGGGATAAGCAGAAGCACAGTCAAGCTTCTCATCGACAAGCCGAGTAGAAGAAGATAATACCTCAGTTCTCATTGGCCGCCCGGTATCAGTCAGAGACTCAGCAGTCCTAGAAGTCCGGGCAGTAGACTTATTGCCCTCCGATGACATTCTTGTTCAAAAAATCAGAGAATCCACAACTAGATAACCCTCACTGCATCAACATTGCACGGATGAATGAAGTGATGCAGTGAGGGAGACAGAAAAACAGAACTGCTGAGACCTGTGCGACTGTTCCGGCATCCGATGAATTTTTTCGGCGATTTTTTCGGGTTCCGATGACTGTTTAAATGGTCGAAAACTGTTTTTGGGGCCCAATCGGTGACTGTGGCGACGGTTTAGTGGGGTTTTGGTGGGTTTCGGCAACTGTTTTGGCGGCCACTTGTTTCGTCGACGTCAGGGTCAGTCGGCGACTATAGTGAACTGGTATGGGGTTGTCGACGCTAGAGATGGTAGTTTTGGTGGGTTTCGGCGCTAGGAATGGACTGGTGTGTGGGTTTTGGCGCTAGCGATAGTGGTTTGGTGGGTTTCGGCGTCTGTCGGCGACTGCTGAAGGCTGGGTTGTGGGTTTCGGCGCTAGAGGGGGTGGATGTGGTAGGTTTTGGCGCTGGAGGATGAGACTGGTGTGGTTAGTGGCGAGGGTTAAGGTTTCGACGACTGTTGGAGGCTAGTCTGGTGGATTTCAGCGCTGAAGATGATGGTGTTGGTGGGTGGCGGCGTTGGAGGATGAGGTTTGGGTGATCAGCGGCTAGGATTAGGGTTCAAGGAGGAGCTGTTGGCGGTGATGGCTCTGATACCATGTTAATCACATAGTATTAAGTTTAATGAAGACGCGTTAATTCCAATAGGGTACGCAACTGTTTATTTATAGAACAACGAAACTACATAATAAGATATGGTGTGCCCAACCACACCGGATAATAATAATAATAATTATTATTATAATAAAGCTAATATAATTATAATAAAACTAACAAACCCGATCAAAAAGTCCCTTTAGGAAGAATAGAGGGTGAGCCAAACCTTCTCAAAAATGAAGATTGAGGAAGGAGGGTGGCCCAGGAGCAGTGGAGCCTCAAGAGAGAGGTAACCAAGTTAGAACAGTTACGCACTGGGTTTCGCGAGGAAGCCGGCCAATTCTTTCAAAGGAACGGAATTCAAGTTGCCAAACCGGAAGAAAAAAAGATATATATATATATATATATATATATATAAACCAAGACACCTACATAATTTTGCACTAGGGCTTGTGTGGCTATATCTAAATTCTTATTTATACCCAGAGTTGATTATCTAACTATATATAGGAGACTCTTGTTGCTAATCAAATGAATTGGAAACAAATTAGATGGATTGTTAATGTGCACAAAGATTTTCTGACAGAATCCTCCAGGAAATTAAGAGTGGGCTTGGGACATGTGGAAGTCTCTGTGAGACTAGCGTGGTCAGACATAGCATGGATAGAGGGAAGGGATTGGTTCCATAGTTGATATCAGGAATTCATATGAAAAAGGTTGACATTTAACATTGGTGCATAACAGTGTTGGTTTAGAGTCTTTAGACCATGGTACTGGAGTTAATATCCGTAATTTGTGAATGATTAAAATAAATTCAGTGTGTTATTCTTAAAAAACTTGTCCATGGTCTCGGGTTTTGTATGCTATACTAATTTGAATTACAATAACATATTGATTTCTGCTTAGTTGCTGCAATTTATCTTAATATGTGTTTTTGTTGTATTTTTGCACAACCAGAGCAATGGATGTTGTACTTTTGGTATCTCATATTTTACTGGTGTTTATCTATGTTAAAATAAGGTTCATATCTGAGGTTTTCTTATCCACAAAAAGGAGGCATAAAAACAAGAATTTTTTTTACTGGTTTGTTCTCATGATAATAAACGAGTGTTTGTTTCTATAGTCTAACAGCGTCTATTTTTCAAGACTATGTCTTTGCTGTTTAATGATGCATTGCCAGTTGTTTTCTATTCTGATTTGCTGAAGTTATTGAGTTTCAGAACATGATCAAAGACATAAATGCTTTTTGGTGTTTGGAGAAATAAATTCTTGAAATCTTATTGGAACTCGTGTTTGCATGTTTCAGTGCATCATCAAAAACATAAATTGAATTAAATTCTTGAAATATTATTGGAAAGTGTGTCGCTCAATAGTTCTTGTACTACGAAACTGTGTGATGGCGAGTCGCCACCCACATTGGAAGTGTCAAGTAAAGCCCAAGGGCCCAACTTGATTGAAGAAATATTTTTGGTCCAATAATTGTTGTCGTTTGCTATTTTTAATTTAGTAGGAATTATTAAATATATAATTAGGGTAGTTTATATTTAACTTATTTTAATACTTTTTTCTCATTAGAGTTTAGCCTATAAATAAGTTATATAGTTTTACATAGTAATCAACAGATTTGAATTAATAGGATCAGAGTATTTGAGAATTAGTTCCCCTTCCTCGATTGCTCTCTTCTCTTCCCTTCTTTGTCCGCATCACTTTGTGAATATTTTTTTAGCAAAACATGTCTAGATGACATTATCATAAGCTGCTTCCAATAATATTAGCATGTATAACCTCTTCAATTAACATGATATATACATAAGCTTTTACATTCTTTCTCAATTTATTCCGACATTGTTTTTAATACCATTGTCACTTTAATCAGCTGTTATGCCTACTAGCATGGACATATTCTTTGATTTCACATTTCATTTAAACAAACTGTGTGCATATATGCATGCAGCGACTCTGAAACGAGTCATGTAGTTTATTTCATACAGCCGCACACAATGAGATGACATGCTGCGGTTGTCCTCCACATTCATTACCTAGCTGAGATTAGATGTTTGATTTTATACTATTTTGGGTATAAATTTCTGGTTCATTTTTGACAAGCAGGGCCTATCGTGCATTCTACATCCTCAACTGGATCTACCGCTATTTCACGGAGCAGCATTTCAGTCGATGGATATGTAAGTTGCAAAGCATTAGAGAGGACTATTTGTATTTGGTTTGACTGTTTTTCTAACTTTCACCCATTCTTCCTTGCAGCTTTCGTCTCTGGTCTTGTCCAGACCGCTCTATATGCGGACTTCTTCTACTATTATTTCATGAGGTATTGAATCCCCCCTAACCTTTGTTACAATGATCCTTTTCTACTGTGTTTTATATAAGGGAACTGTGGGGTTTTGTTTTGCTCTTGTTGGGATTGATTAGTTTTTGAGAAGGATGTGGGTGGTGGGGTTTTGTTGGGGTGGAAGGGAGCAGAGTCTCGAGAAGGCCAAGGAGGGCGTGGCGGTTGGCGCCCTTATGTGTGATGCTGTTGGTTTGCATAAAACGGAGCAAAAGCTCGTTTGACGTGATGGAAGTCCCCTTTGTATAGGTTTAATAGTGTTCTTCTCAGTAATTTGTTTAGTTGGCTAACAGAGTTTTGTTATCTATTTTTGATGTGGTTTTGTTTATAGAATTCTTGTTAGTGGATTATCTCTTTTTTTTTTTTTTTTGGTTTAGTGGTGATATTATTTTTATTGCTTATAGAAAAAGGATACAGACTGAACTAGGCATTTGTTTTTTGCAGCTGGAAGAACAATGCTAAGCTTCAGCTGCCTGCTTGAAGCAACTGACATCACGATATTTAGTCGATACTTGTTGAGCTGAATGGTCTCAGAGGAAATCCCTCCCAAGCCCGCCCTGGGCAAAAGAAATTAGTGTGTGGATCAAACACACCCATTTTCCGGGGGTGGGGGGATTGTTTTGATGTCCTTGTAACCTTCGTGTAACATGTAAAGATGCTTTCCAGAGCCCATGAGAAGTGTGCTAGTTTTGGCTAATTTTGGCTAATTTTCATACCATGCTCAGTGCAGATACAAGCATTCAAACTAAACTAACAATACTCTGTGGACATTGAAATTTTTACCATTATAAGTATTCAAATTTGAGTAATGTTAAATTGTTGTGTACTTAATATTTGCTGACTCTTAGGATTAATATATTGCCATTCCGGTGATGTTTGGTACTTGATTTTTTTTTTTGGATGCCAGAATTGAAAGTATGAATCAGCTAAGAACATCTGCTATGTTCGATGCCAAAATTACAATGCTAAAGCCAAATTTCGACGTGCAAAGTTATAATTCGGCATTCTTGCTATATTGATGCAAAAAAAAAAAAAATTTTAAAAATTAATGAACAGTCCAATTTATAGGGCGCTTGGTGTTTTTCATCCAGCATAAAAAAATTTAACGCGCAAGATCTTTTTGAGATAAATACTTTAGAACAGATAAATTTATCTGTGTAGAACAGATAAATTCATTTGTGTGTATTACACATGCACAGATAAATTTATCTGTGCGCCCTGCATAAGCACACATGTTTTGAAAAGCATAGATAAATTTATTTTTGTGCTTTACACATATTTTGAAAGGTATAGATAAATTTATCTGTGTGCCTTACACATGCACAGATAAATTTATCTATGTATTTTACATATGTTTTGAAATGCACAGATAAATTTATTTGTGTATTTACATATGCACAGATAAATTTATCTGTTTGGAGGGTATTTTCGGAAAAAATCGTGCAATTGAACATCGCGCGTTAAAAAAAATTTAATAGACTTTACGCGTTAAAATTTATTTTTTTGAACCTTTTGCTAAAAACTTTTAAAAAATAGTCCGGTCTTTTGTTTTTCACACAAGCCAAATAAAAATTCTATTACTGGGTTGAGAGAGTTATGTTGTACAGTAATTTGCTAAGAGCTTGGGGGAGATGATTTTTGTATAGATTTTGTTAAAATTATTTTCAACTGTAAATCGTCTAAGTCAAAATTTAAAGTCGGATTCTAAAATGATTTGTAAATAATCTTACAAGTCATAAAGACTTCTAAATATTTTTAAAAAACCCGTTGGATTTTTTTTTTGAATAATTATATAAATTATCAAGATTTTTAAATGTTCTTTAAAGATACTTAAATTTTTAAAATGTTTTTGGCAAAACACTTTGGGAGGTGTTTCAATTATGGAAAAAAGTAGGCTTCACAATAATGGTTTTTTTGTTTCTTTGGTGGAGAATTCCTGAAAAATCACATTCGGTTGATGTGTTGCAATAAAATTTTTTTACAATTTTTTTTTGCAAAATTAAAGGTAAAAATAGTTCCTTTATATTTTTTTAAACATTTTTGACACTTTAGTTTCTATAAATTATTATTTTTGTGTAATATTCTCAACAATACAACATTGTGGAAATTCCATTATTTTGAAAAGCCGAAATACTAATGTATTTGCTAGTAAGTTTGAATGTTTTTTTGTGATTTTCATCCTCTAAAAGCTTGAGTAATTAATTAATTAACTAATTTATTTTTAAGCAAATAATTCACTCAAATTACTAAATGATATATTTGTTGGGAGACAATCCAACGTCAAAAATATATACATGCTCGGTGATCTAGAAAATATATTTTTATTAACTTTCAACAATTACAATAATATGAAATTATAAGAAAATAAAATAATAGAAATAATATGAATAGAATTTGCAAACCGAGTCTTGCAATCGCAGTTTTTTTAAGAATGATTCACCGCCTGCCGAGAGTGTTATAGATTTTCCACCGGCGTCACTCTCTTAGGATAAAACGGCTACACGATCGTTAGAACACCACTAAGGATCGGTTACGAACGTACTCCGTTTGTCTTTCTCTCTCTTACAGCTTGCAATATAATCTGAGTTGTATCTCTCATTTCTTACCTCTACTGTCTTCTTCTTCTCTTCTCCTCTGCCTCTTTTCCTCTGAATGAGATGACAGCATATATAGATCTTCCATCATAGAGGGAGTTACAGGAAAATCAATAGCCACGAGTAGTATTGATTTTTATGATTTAATTGTCAATTGAATGACCATTTCAATTACAATTGAATTCTGTTATTGAATTTTGAAATTTAATGACCAATAAATTCACAAAATTCTAACAATATTTTAATATACTGAGCAAAGGATCAATAAAAATTGATGGACTCTACTAAGTATACTAAGGCCTGGTTTGTAATTAAATAATAGCATTTTATTTCTTTTTATATTTTTTATTTTTATTTTTTATCTCTTGATATTTACTTGTTTTTCAATTTGTTTCGACGAGAGAAATTTAAAAGATAATAATTTTTTTTAAAAGATAAAAAAAATATTATTAAATAAAAAAATAACAAAAAAATATTTAATTTATTAACTTATTTTTATCTTTATTAATTTTTAAAAATTTCTACTCAAAACTTTATTTTTTTGGTCCATCATGATGAGAGAATTTCAAAAAATTAAAAATAATTAAATAACAATAACGATATTACTAAAAATGAAATTAGACAAAATAAAATAAATCATTATCATAAATTAATTTTAATAATTATGAAGTGGAATCACTAAACACAAGGTATTGAATAATTTTTTCTAAATCGGGGGAAAAAAAGAATAATTTCTTCAAAAGCCCAGATGAGAATCCACGTTGAACCTTCAATTCCACGCGGTGAGATTTGATTGGTCAAGTCTTCGTGGCGAACCGGTCATTTGGGTGGCGCTAATGGCACCCAGGAAACTGCTGCAGCCACAGCCACGTCAATGCATTCTTTCTAGAAGACATTGGCCCTGTTTGGATAAATGTTTATTTATTTATTTAATTTAATTTATTTTTATTTTTAATAGTTTTTTATTTTTTAGTAATTATTATATTTTTAAAATCCTCTCATCAACATAAGTCAAAAAAATAAATTTTTGTAATCAAAATATAAAAGAAGTTTATAAAGGATAAAAATAAATCAAATTTTATGTTGTTTATTTTTAATTTTAGTGAATTTTTTTTATATTTTGATATTTTTTTTACTTTTTCAATTCAGATTCAAAAAAATAATAAATTTCTAATTAAAAAATGAAAAAATTTAGAAAAGACAAAAATAAATAAAAAAATAACCCAAACTGGGCCAATATTATCTTAAAGGTCTTTAAAATTCGTTTTTTTTAATTAAATTTAATATATGTTCTCTCAATTGTTCAATATATGCTCTGTATAAGATAATTTATCTATTTATTTTTATTTTATTTATTTTTTATTTAATTAAACAATTATATAAAAAAGAACATTCAGAATAATGTGGTAGTGATATGCCTAATTAGGTCCAGAAAATATTTTATATTTTTAGAAAATAAAAAACATTTTTTTATTAAAATTAAATTATTTTTTGTTCCTTAAGAAAATGTCTTTTTATTAATTTTAAATCTTTATCAAGAAAATAATTTTTATGAATTTTGATTTTTATCGTACTAAATACTAAAATATATAATATACTCTATTAAAAAAATTCACGTTAAAAAACAGAGCCTTAATATAACTGTTATTTGGACCAAGATAAATCAATTTTCTGTTCATCAAGACATAATCTTTTACTTTTTTTTTTGTTTTTATCAAGAACATACTTTTTAATTTTTATTTTACTAGATATAAAAAATATATAAATTGTTTTATAAAAAATAATTTCTATTGAAAAAGATATATCCTTAATAAAAATGTTATTTGCACCAAAATTAATGGACTTATGATAGAACATTATATAGTTCTCCAATAAAATTACAGTAATTTGCCGCTAAAAGGCACATATGAAACCTTTTAACTAAACGCTCTCATTGCTAATTTGATTTTTTTGATTTTTTAGTTAAAAATGTAAAAAAATTAATTTTGATCATTTGGTAAAAAAATTAAAAAGTTAAAAAATTAAAAGTCAAATCAAAACATAAACTCCCAGAATATTCAAATTAAATTTTTACCACTTTAAAAATACAATAATACCCTTTATTCATAACTTATTTACTACTACTATCAATTATATATAATTGTTAATATCCAATATATAAAAGGGTAAAATTGTTAATTTTTAACAAGAACCAAAAAAATTAACTTTTTATCCAAATAACTAATTTTAAAAAAACTAGCTTAAAAACTAAATTACTAAACAACATTTGAACTCAATTTAGTTTTTTACCTAAAAATGTAAAAATAAAAATAAAAAATAAAAAAGTTAATTTTTAAACTATTTACCAATTGGAGCCTAAACGGGTGTTTTTGAAAAATTATTTTATGGGCAGCTAATATTATGTTATTTTGATATTTTTAATTAATACATGTGTCTAATATAATTTTTTAGTATAAAATTATACTGATGTATAATAACTGTTGACTTGTATTATAGAGTTGTTATCTAGACTTACATATTCATACTGTATATGCATTTTTTTTATCAATATACTATATATGTATTTATTAAATACATTAGAGTAATTTACACTTAACTCTTCTAAGGTTTAAACTTATTAACTGAACTTCTCGTATAGTCTCTAAAATTATATTACTATTTTTTTTATTTTGTTTTTTATATTTCAGATACTCTATTTCGTTAAATAACTATTAAAAAATTTAACAAAAATTACTAACATAATTAATTATTTTATATTATTTTTAATTTTATTCTTATTTAAAAATATATGAAAAAGAGTAGTCTTCTCTCCATTATACGCCACCGCAGCCATGGGTTTCACGAATCACATTGCAACTTAACATTGAATGACACCACTCTCTCTCTCTCACAGACACAATCAAACACAATGCTTGCAATGAATTTATTTCTTTATTACTCTGTTTTTCCTGTTTTTGATATATTTCCATGTTAAATTCACTTGGGTCAAATTGATTTTGGTCTAAACCCAAATCTTGGTGGAAAATTCCCAAAGTTCACTTGGATTAAATTAATTAGAGCTGTTGATACTGTGATTATGGCTTTCGATATATATATATATCAAGACAGAATAAATCTAAGAGGATCAAAGGTTGCCGCCTTAGGAGGGGAATTAGGTTAAAAAAAAGAAAGAAAAGAAAAGAAAAAACCGTGAAGAAAGAAAAGGGGCGCCGCACCCGTCGCCCCCGGTCTACACTCGTCGCCACCACTGGTGGTCGTCACCGCCACCGCCACCGCCGTCCACTCCCGCTGCCGGACTCTCTCCTCCGGCGTTACCTTTCTCTCTCTTGGTGTCTCTATCTCTCTGTCATCTCTCTCTCTCTCTCTCTCTCTCTCTATATATATATATATATATATATAATAGCGGCAAGTCCTCCAAGTCCTCGCCGCCGTCATTCTTACCGGCTCCATGTAGTGGCGCTCCTCCACGCACGAGGGCTTCTACTCCTTCTGAATTGTTGATGCCAGAGAGAGAGAGAGAGAGAGAGAGAGAGGTAGGTCATTGATGAAGAAGATGAAGATGGAGAAGGAGAATTGGTTGCCTGTGTCGATTGTGTTTTGATTTAGAAGATTAGGGTTTTGATTTGAGAGATTAGGGTTTGTAAAAATGAAAAAGATGAAGATGACGATGAAGATGAAGAATGAATAGAGGGCAAAGTGATTTTGGTTAATGGAGTTGATTATAAAAATTATTTTAATTAGTAGGATAAAATAATAAAAATTTATTTTCTAGTAATTACGTTTGTTAGAAAACACTAATAGGAGAGGAGAGGGTATCCTAATTTTAGATACTATAAGAAAGGTTATAAGTTTAAATCTAAAAAATAATAAGTGTAATTTATCCAATACACTATATTAATTTACTAAGTTTTAATTGATAATTAACTTAAAATATAATTTTTTTTAGTTTTTGTATTTTTAGTAAAAAAAATAAATTTAGTTTAAAGTGGGTTGTTTGGTAAATAAGTTTGTAAATTAGTTTTTTTTAAAAAATTAATTATTTGAGTAAAAAGTTAAATTTTTTTGTTTTTTATTTAAATTGAATATTTTTGTTCTTTTATATAATTAAAAAGAACATGTATATATAATTAGTATGTGTTTGGACTAGTTTATTTTTATAATTTTTTAATTTAAAAATAAAAAAAAAGTCAACCGATTTAATTTATTAGACTTTTTTTATTTTTTCTATATAATTTGACATCTATTTTTTTACAAAAAATTTAAAATTACTAAAAAAAATTAGTCCAAACAAAGGCTAGTAGTGATAATAAATAAGTTATGAATAAGAGATATTATTGTATTTAAAAAATAATAAGAATTTAAATAAAATATTCTAAAATTAGTGTTTTGACTTTGGTTTTTAAAATTTTTTAACTTCTAAATTTTTTTCCAAATAGACTACGTTGTTTTTTTTTTTTGTGGCATTTTTGGTAAAAAATCAAAAAGCTATAATTGCCAAACGGGGCCTAAATAGATCCTTGCAGTTCTTGTCTGATTCAAACTCCTTTTCGCAATAGGGTGGCAACATCATTCTCATGCGTGGCATAAGTGCTTCCCAGGTAATTCTGGCCAAATCAGAACTCCTCTTAAATACGCGCACAAAACCGATTCTTCGGGTCCATATATTAATCCGAATAAATTCAGATCGAGCGAGGGCCTCTGTTCTATACTTCTCTCAATAGTTTTCAGATCTCTGGGAGTTTTAGATCCTCGGAGTCGAACGAACCTCGTAAGTCTCTGATCTGAACGTTTCGTCTGTTTCCGTATTCATCTGGTGTTTTTTAGAGGATTTCTTGAATTGCTTTCTCTAATTTGTTCGGTTGAGTCATATGTGATGATCTTTCATTGGATCCAACTCAGATTTCTGTTTTATTTTTGCTTAATTGGATCACAATGGAGATTCTTTCGAATATCTGTGAGTTTTGTTTCTTACTTTTGAGCTCTGTTTCAAAAAAGAAGATTTGGGTTCTGTTTCGCTGTAGGAAACTTGGGTGGGTGGCTTGGAGGTGCCGGGTTTTGAATTATGAATAAACTGAGATTCCAGAAACAAGAAGATCATTATGGATTTGAATTGTTTTTACCAAATTGAAGCTCCAAATGGATTATAAGCTGATAGGACCGAGATGTGTGTGTGTGTGTGTGTGTGTGTGTGTGTGTGTGTTGGGTTAGAAATTCACGTTATCTACAGATAGTGAAAGAGTTCCAGTGCGGTCCATTGTTTTGGTCTAGGTTTTATTTTGGCGGATTCAATCTTGTATGGGGAATTTACCTGGCTATTGGTTTTTTCCTTGTGAAGAACTGATATTGTCTGCCAGTACTGGCATTTTAAAGTTATTTTCCATCTTTTCTTTTTTGTTCTGAGGCATTGGTAGTTTGAATTGCATACTATTCTATGTTTTTTTTTTGTACATGTGATCTGGTATACAAGGTTATTTACCGGAATAGAACTGTAACTGTACATTGGAGCACGATGCTTTTGATATTTGTTTGGGATTGTCAATAACTTTTTGATTGGGGGCCTGTTGTAGGCACAAGAGCCCAGATGTTTATGTTTCTATTTTATAAGGAAACTAGGCTAACTAGCAATTACCTGTGCTGTGCCTAAAGGCAATTTGAATATAACTTAGTTTTATAAAATCTTCAATTATTAAAAGTAATAACATGTTAAACAAATTTTAATAGTTTCACCATAATCTTCTAACATTTCTAGTAATTATCATTAACTTACTCTTATTCTATACTATATATAAAGCAAACACACGAGTTTGAAGCCGTGTCACAATTTTTATACTTACAAAAATACCTACAAACCAACTGTTACCTGTACTCACCACGTTCCCACTTCCGCTCCCACAACGCAAAATCAATTGCCTATCCTCTGCCCTTTTCTCTCTGTGAGAGAAGTCTGCAACAACTTTTCCATTTAAAACACAACGAAACAGCGAAGGCAGTGAAGCAGCGACGAAGAAGATAAAAAGGAGAGAATCACAACACCAAATCCCCACACAACACCAAATCACCAATACACACACACACACACACACACACACACACACACACACATATATATATATATATATATATATAGAGAGAGAGAGAGAGAGAGAGAGAGAGAGAGAGGAGATAAATGCATGACGATTAAGAGGAGAACATAGAAGTAGAGAAAGAGAGCACCAGTGAGGAACCGAAATTTTTTTAACCTTAGGTATTATAGGTTGTGTTGAATTTCGAAGTGAAAAATGGGAGAAATAGAGGTAGAGGAGAGAAATTTAGGAATTTTGTAGTTTCCTGCCAGAACCTTGCATATTTCTTCCTTTTTCATTATCTTTTGTTTTTTTATTGTTTTCCTCTCTCTCTCTCTCTCTCTCTTTTATTTTTTTATGAAACGCTAACATTAATTTTTATTGATGTGTTTTTCAGGGTGAGATTTAAAAAAAAGACCACAATAAAAAAAAGTAATACATTTAATCAGGTATATTTTACTAAATTTACGAATAGTTTTATTAAGGCACATTTTACCAAATTTAATGAGAGCAATTGGTGAATTTTTTTTATGATTTTAAATTGATAGTAGTGTTTCTTGTATGTGAATTATTAGTATAAAAATAAAATTGGTATATTAAATTGAGTTTCATGATATCAAATAAATATATTAGTTCTATATTTTTTTTGAAAATTAATTCGAATTGTGCACGCATCGCGTGTGTCTTGGTCGCTAGTTCTAAATTTCTAATAAGAAATACAAAATTAACTATATTTTTCAGTTATTTATGTATACATATATTAGGAATATAATTTTCTTATACCCTGACTCTTCCTAGTCTTTTTTAGGAGAGAAGAAAAAGTTAAATTACAAACAAAAAGAGAAGAATTGTTAGTGAGAAAAGAGGATAATGAGAGAAAGAGATAAAAATGTTGAAGTGAGTGAAAAAGTGAACAAAATTTTAGAAATTAGATGAAACAAACTTAATATTTAAATATGCCACATGGGATAAATGTCACATCAAGGGTATTGTTAAATGGTATATAGAAGTTTCTGTATTTTGTATGCAGTGGATGTACTTGCCTCCCTATTGGGACGCATGGGTATTGGCAAAATGTGGCCATATTTGATATTTCGGAATTGTCACTGCATTCGAACTTGATAAATTCATGTTGATCACGATGATGCTAGTAGTTATTGGTTTAGCTGGTAGCTATTGGTTTAGTTAGTAGTTTGAACACAATGCTTGTGGTTTATTGTTCTTGTTGCAAAGTGTCCAACATTTACCCTGTGAATATGGTGTGCAAATTTAAAAGTGAGGTCCCAGGCATGATAAAGCATCAATGGAAGTTTATCGTGGTGGCCCATTAGATTGTCCTGATTGTTGGAGTTACAGAATAGCTTTGTTGAGCCCTATATTGATCTTGTTTCTGTGTCTGTTTGGTGGTTCCCTTTCATTTATATGCAAATAAATCAGTGGTATTGTGGAAGAAGACCTAGGGGATCAGTCTTCAACATTGCAGTAAGATTACTGCTGCATAAAACTGTTAGTCAGACTCCTCATAATTGTACTTCTGATGCTGGACCGTATCCATTGAAAGAATGCATCATTATATTATGTCCTACAAATGCATAGCGTTCGGTGAAATTGTGGTGTCAAGTAATATGGAAGTACGAAATTATAATATGTTCTGTTGTAAGTTGCATACAAAAGTTTGATTCAGTGGGTTTTTCTTACCATGTTAGGTTGGTTTCTAGCACTTTGGAATTTTTTGGTACTTTTTAGGAGAATACTTTTTAACAAATCTATGTTTAATCACCCTTGTTATAAGTATGTTTAAGACAATATTTGTTACATTATACGTATAATTTTTTTTATAGTTGTTACATTTTGTTGTTGAGTTTGCATTTACCACCTAGATTTCTGGCTGGAAACAGGTTGGAGTGACTGGTTTTTGGCTAAAAAATGGGAGGAGGATTTAGAGTGCTGCATTTGGTCAGACCATTTTTATCATTTCTGCCAGAAGTTCAGAGTGCTGACCGGAAGGTTCCCTTTAGGGAGAAGGTCATATACACTGTCATTTCTCTTTTCATCTTTCTCGTTTGCAGTCAGCTCCCTCTGTATGGAATACACTCTACAACAGGTGCAGACCCTTTCTATTGGATGCGTGTTATTCTTGCATCAAACCGTGGAACTGTCATGGAACTGGGGATCACCCCTATAGTGACCTCTGGACTGGTGATGCAACTCTTGGCTGGCTCAAAGATAATTGAAGTGGACAACAGTGTACGTGAGGATCGTGCGCTTTTGTGAGTACCTTAACCCCTAGTAGAAGCCTTTCACTGCAGAAGTTGGTTGCTCCTCTATACTCATTTCTGTTTCCATCTTTATTGTTCATTTGTATTTGTTTAATGCTTGAAAATAAAATGCAATTGTCAATACTGGTGGCATTCTCATTGTTCGAGATTTTCTGGTTAAAAAGTTGTGTTTCTTGCCCGAAGTGATTTTTTAAAAACTTTATAGTGACTCTATCGCGCCACATCTTCACATTATTGTGTTTGATTCTATTTTACCCTCGAGTGCCTACTGTTTACTGAATCACTAATCACTATGTAATATATTTGGCTTATCTCTTCTGGCTTTCTCAGAAATGGTGCACAGAAGTTGCTGGGAATCCTGATTGCTGTTGGTGAGGCTGTTGCCTATGTTCTCTCTGGGATGTATGGCAGTGTCAGCCAACTCGGTGTTGGGAATGCCATTCTCATTATTATTCAACTTTGCTTTGCTGGAATTATTGTTATATGCTTAGATGAACTTCTCCAGAAGGGATATGGTCTTGGCTCTGGGATTTCCCTTTTCATAGCTACCAATATCTGGTAAGCTAGCAGAGCCTCTTTTATTTTAAGCTTTGGTATCTTATACTGCTGGATAATATTTGGTGTCCTAATTTTTTTTCTTTTACTTGCAGTGAGAACATTATCTGGAAAGCATTTAGCCCCACGACTATCAACAGTGGGCGTGGAGCTGAATTTGAAGGCGCTGTTATTGCTTTGTTCCATCTATTGATAACCAGGACAGATAAAGTCCGTGCTCTCCGAGAGGCTTTCTACCGGCAGAATCTTCCAAACGTGACAAATCTACTTGCTACGGTGTTGATCTTCCTTATTGTTATCTACTTCCAAGGTTTCCGTGTGGTTTTGCCTGTGAGATCCAAGAATGCACGTGGACAACAGGGTTCATATCCAATTAAGCTATTTTACACCTCAAACATGCCCATCATTCTTCAATCTGCACTTGTATCGAACCTTTATTTCATCTCGCAGGTATGGAGTTTTATTAGTGTCATTGGAATTGGAGATTTTTTTTTAAAAATTTCTGGTGTGAGAACATGTTAACACTGTCTTCTTATGTACACAGTTGCTGTACAGGAAGTACAGTGGGAATTTCTTAGTAAATCTGCTGGGTAAGTGGAAAGAATCTGAATATTCGGGCCAGTCTATCCCAGTCGGCGGTCTTGCTTATTACGTCACTGCTCCCTCTAGGTAATAATTCTTTCCCCCCATAATTTTCAACCATTTTATTTTGTCCCTTTTATTTTCATACTAGTTTAGGCATGTACTTTTCCCAGAGTATTATATTCCTCAATCTTTTGTTTTCTCCTGGTTTCACTGATGCTTAGTTCTTCTTTACCAATGTTTCAAATTTCAGCTTGGCAGACATGGCAGCCAATCCTTTTCATGCTCTCTTCTACTTAGTGTTCATGCTGTCAGCCTGTGCACTGTTCTCTAAAACTTGGATTGAGGTGTCTGGATCTTCTGCTAGAGATGTGGCCAAGCAACTTAAGGTGAAGTTAGATGAATATTCAGATTTCTTGTTTGCCTATTCTGCTATAATTTGCTGTATGCTAAAATTGATTGTGGAAGCTGAATTGAGCTTGTGTTTGGACTAGCTTTTTTTCTTGACTTTTTGGTTTTTTGACCTTTTTTTTTTTATAAAAAAGTAAATGTAAAAAGATGTGTAAAAAGCCATTTGAGGCCAAACCACTTGGTTTTTTTAAAAAGGTTTTTAAGCAAAAAATCCTTAAAAAAAACTAGACCAAACATAGGCTAAAGTAAGGATTAGAAATTGGTGTGAAACAAATAGTAGATCATCTTCTATGACTTATAGTCTAAAGAAGTACAAACATTTATAAGGGGCTTGTCGTGTCAGATGCCCATGTTGGACATAATACTCCTCGGACACTCTAAATGCATGCCCGACATTTTTTAAAAAATGTCGTAATTAAATAATTAAACTTATAGCATCATGCACTTTTTCGACACTTAACAACAGGCATTTCGACAACACTTCTTGAACCTTTCGAACACGTCTTATGTGATGATTTTTTTTTTCTAGTAACAATATTTTGCATTATTCGAAATAAAAATTATGCAACTAAATATGTTTTCAAATCATTATAAGAGAAATTATAGAGCTTTTAAGTGTTATTAGTAATATATTGTATATTTTTCATTATCACCGAGTAAATTACTTATATATTTTGCATATAATAAATATATATAATAAATACGGAAAATTGATTAACAGCCCAATTTATATACTGTTTACTGTTTTTCATTCAGTATAAGATTTTTTAACGAGTAATGTCCATCCTCATAAAAGTTTTAACGCGCAATGTTCTATTGAGACAAAAATATCTTAGAACAGATAAATTTATTTGTACCTTTTCAAGACATGTATAAAGAACACAAATAAATTTATCTGTCTTTTATTGAAAGTACGTGTAAAAAATACAGATAAATTTATCTGTCTTATTGAAAGCACATATAAAAAATACAAATAAATTTATTTGTGCTTTTTCAAGACATGTATAAAGAACACAGATAAATTTATCTGTCTTTTATTGAAAGTACGTGTAAAGAATACAGATATATTTATCTGTCTTATTGAAAGTACGTATAAAGAACATAGATAAATATTTGTGATAAAGTCGGGGTTTTGATTATAAATTGTAAAATATAATCAGAGACACTGAATTCATGAATATGTATCTATACACAAAAGATGAAAAGAATGTATAGAACAATGAGAAAGGGGGAGGGGGAGAGGGAGAGGGCATACAGGCAGGGCGGCACTGGTGGAAACCCCGGCCGTCAGGGTGTACCCAATCGACGCCGTTGAAATTGGGCGGTCTCCTCTTATTTTGTGTCGACGGAGATGGCGGGTACGTTGTTGGAGTTGCTCTGGATTTTCCAGCCATCTTTCTCTCTCTCTCTCTCTCTCTCTCTCTCTCTCTCTCTCTGTAGTTTCTTCTTCTTCTTTACGAAGTCGTGCGCCTGCGCAAGGTGAAAGCGCAGTTCTCACTTTGCTTGCTCTCTGCTCCGGGCTTCTTAGTTTTGATGCCACGTTGAAATTGGGGGAAGAGAACGCTCACTTTAGCGGTTGCCTTCTAATGTGCGCCGGGAGTGTTGCTCTGATATTTTGAGCCGACGGAGGACCGGCTGCTCAGTTAAAGTCATATTGGGCGTTAAGGATCATTTTACCTGCATGCTCTCCATTCGGCCCAAGTCTGCCTGACCTGCAATTTTTAGACGGGTCAAATATGCCTTAATGGTCCATATGTTCCGCTGGGTATAAGAATTAAAGTCCAACCCAACCAGCAGTCCTAACTCGGGGAACACAAAAGGCCTAGATGACTCGTAAATTGAATCATTTGATCCTCTGGGTTGGATTGAATTGTTTTTTAGAAATTGTTAATTTTATGTTGGGTCTAAAGAAATAGCAACTAATAATATTAAATCGGTTTATGGGCTAGCCTAAGATTAATCTAAACTTTGGGAACCCAAATATATAGTTTATTGGCGATAAGAAAAGTTTTAAAAACTTTTAATATAAGAAAATTTATAATCAATGATTTTAATGTAAAAATTTATCCCATATGCGTCTATGTTACACAAATCCATGTGCGGCTATGTTGACTCTGGATTTTGTGGCTTGCTAGTTGACTATCATAGATCCTTAGTTACACACAATTCAATTGAAGTTATAGCTAGAACCTTCAAATAATTAAGCTTAATGCAGTTAAGTAGACTGTGACTTCCGATGATCACTTTTTTTGGCATAGGTGTGTAACATGGTTATCATGAAACAAAAAAGTTGCACCAAATTTACTGCTGCATTGAGTGCATTCCCAATTCTAAATCATTCTGTGAACCTGTATTCCTCAAGCTTCCCTTAGACAATGTTTTTGTTTCTAAGCTACAAGAGTCTTATGCATACTAACTTCAGAGTTGGAGGAATGCTTGAATATTCTTGACCTAGACACACTCAATTTCACTGGATGGCTCTATTCAACATCTCCTAATCATCTGTTTAAGCTCGGCTTTCTCATATTCCCTCGAAATGGCTGGTTTTATTTAAGAACTCATTTGCAGCACAATCATATATAATGTTATCCAGGTCTTTTTAAAACCCTTGGCCTCAAAATATATTACGCAGACCAATCTAATTCTTGTGCCTCAATCAGTTGGGTTGTCTGTATAATATTTTTGTTTTTTTTGTTTTTTTTTTGTTTTGCTATTCTAATATGTTAAGGCCTATAAGTTTGTTTAGAGCATATTAATATTTGGATTCATGCTCATAGGGATCTGAGTGTTTTTATATGTGAGCCAAGTGATTCCTCCATGGTGGAAATAAATCCTATGTTCTGAATTTATTTGCTTTAAGGGTCTCCTGTCTCCTGTGGGAAGGAGTTTTTTGAAATTTTGGTTCAAATTCTTCTGGGTAAAGGATGTCTTTTCTTTTCATTTATTACGGTTGTTTCTCCATGAGTATTGGAATTGGAATAGTCTTAATTACTCTAAAGAAATCTAGTTTTTCTTTTTCCAAAAGAAATCAAAGAATTTTTTGTTCCTATATAATTTTATGTATGGATTACGAAACTAACTTCATTTTCCTATGCAACATTAAAACATACCATGATATGAGCATCTAGAGCTGTAGATTTTAAATCATTCATGAACATACTTTTGCAGGAGCAACAAATGGTGATGCCTGGACACCGAGACTCGAATTTACAGAAGGAACTGAATCGCTACATCCCCACGGCAGCTGCCTTTGGGGGCATGTGCATCGGTGCCCTAACAGTCTTAGCGGATTTCATGGGAGCAATCGGATCGGGAACGGGCATCTTACTTGCGGTTACAATCATATATCAGTACTTTGAGACGTTCGAGAAGGAGAAAGCCAGCGAACTGGGTTTGTTCGGCTTTTAAGCCCTAAGCGGCCCCTCTTTTTTTGACGAATGGCGGTGACAAGGTCCATGGCAGTTTTGCCAAGCTGATAGAGATGTGCGTAGTCAATCTATTTTACTGTTGTTTAAGTATTAGCAACCTGACTAACTATTGGTTTCTTCTACTTGTGAAATTTCTCCAGTGCTAGGAAATACAATGGAGGCAATTTAACTGCAGTTTCTGCGAATCCTTTTGTCTTCATTTTGACATCAGTAATGTTACTAACTTAAAAAATTTATCCATAATTTAAAATTGATGGTTTAGATTTATTTAAAATATGATTCACATCACAAATATTTTAATTTGGACTATTCATTTCAAGTTGTGGGTAAATTTATGAGAGAGTCTACATGCATATACGATAAATGATTAACCGAGTAGGGGTGCTCAATAGGCCCGAAAAACCCATGAACTAACTTAACTCGACCTCTATGGGTTGAGTTAGTTAGGTTCTGTCAAGTAATTGGTTGGGTTTTGAGTCTTAAAAAATATTAAACTAATGTAGTTGGTTTGGTTTTTGGGTTAAGAGTTTTTTAAATCGATCAAATTCGAGATCCGAAAGATAATATATAAATCACATAAAACTATTATTTTTATTATTTGTGTCCTTAGTTATAGTTTAAAATGCGTAAATTAAAAATAAGAGTGAAATTTTAGCTTTTTATCTTGAGATCTTATACAAAAAAATTAAGCTGCTCATAGAATAAGGCGTTTATTATTATTTTAGAATATTTTATTTAAAAAAAATATTTAATTTAATTAAATAATTGTTTTAATACGAACCAACTCAAATCAAGCCTTTCATATTGAGATCTTATATAAAAAATTAAGCTGCTCACAGAATAAGGCATTTATTATTATTTTAGAATATTTTATTTAAAAAAAATATTTAATTTAATTGAATAATGATTTCAATCCGAACTAACTCAAACCAACCCGAGTTTATTTGGGTTGGGTTTGGTTGATTATAAAACGTAGATGGTTCAGTTATGAATTTAATATTTTAGAACCGACCTTTGATCGGGTTGGTTTTGGGTTATATCTCAAACTGCTCCAGATTGACCTATGCCCATCCGTACAACTGGTACAGAAGAGACACAATGATGAAAACTCTGAGCACTCAGAGTTTATTGACAACAAAAATTGAATACCTAGAATTTTTAATTTTGTGTCTTATATGTGCTCGGTCAATCATTCGTCATTTATATTAGTATCATTTTTCTAAATTTGTGATTAAGTATTATTGGTTTTTAGCATTTCTATTTTGATCTTCATTACCGCTATCTTCTTCTTCTCTCTCTCAAATCCTTGGTTTTAGAAATCAAACTTGGGAAGAAGCTGGGGTACAGGGCCCTTCTTCCATATGGTTAATGCCTGCTGAGTCCAAGCTTCTTGCCTCCTCCTCCTCCTTCTTTAAAAAAAAAAAATCTAAAAAGTTTGAGTAGCCAAACAAGGCTTGAGAGTATTAACTAGTTAATTTTAGCACATTATTTAGAATCAGGCGCAACACCTTGCCGTGCTCCTTCAATGGCTTGGTTATTGGAAATATTTTAGGATTGGAATTGTTTATTTTTTGGTATTTGTTAAGTTTATTACTTAGGGTTAAAATTTATGTTGATTAAATATCAGTATTTATGTGATTAGATTACATTTCTTTCATTATATTTAAAAAAATTATATTTATTATTTATTTATTTTTAATAAATGTGAATATCAAGCTATTGATATTTGATTAATTTAGTTCTTGATCTGAATGAATGGCTTGGTGAATTCTCCATAATAAACTATTTTGATCATAAAAACATAAGAAAATTCTTTGAACACATACTTTTTACCACAAAAAATTACATAAATTTAATGATGACTCTCTTGTTAGACTGAAATCCATGTATGAATTTTAGTGCAAATAGATGATCAGAATATAATTTTTGTGGTTGGTATATAATCGAAAATCTATGTCCAGTATTACCTAGAAATGTATTTAGGTTACAAGCCCTCGTACAAATAGATGGTTAAGATATAATTCTTGTGATTGATTTGTAGTCAAAATTTCAGTGCAAATGGATGGTTTGGATCTAATTTTTGTGTTGGTTTGTAGTCGAAAATCTCTGTATAGCATTGCTTAGAAATGTATTTTAGATATAATGCTTCGTGGATCTAATTCTTGTGTTGGTCTGTAGTCGAAAATCTATGTATAGCATTACTTAGAAATGTATTTTAGATATAATGCCTCGTGCAAATGGATGGTCAGGATCTAATTCTTGTGTTGGTCTGTAGTTAAAAATCTATGTCTAGTATGTTAGTTCTAGGCAACCTAAGATGGGGGGGGGGGTGAATTGGGTCGGTGCGCGGTACAAACTGGTTGGGTTTGTTCGGTACAATCAAGACCAGACAAACTGACTCAATACTGATGACCCCGAATAGGATATGGGCCGGACTCTTTACCGCCGAACTCACTGGATACTCCTTACTCATTCGCCGAACTCCTGCAACCACTAAGAATACTGTTAGCGTCTACCAACCGGTTATGACCGGGAGGCACTCCGACGCTCAGTTAGATATTTCTCCGAGAGGTTTCTAAGCAAGGGTTTGGGCTTCCGAATTGCGTACCTGGTAGCTTGGGGTGCTTCTCTTTATATAGGTGTCAAGACTTGATAGAGGCTGAATCCTCTTAGGATTCTGCCTCCTACTATTTGGGAGTTTTCTTCATATCTTGTAGATTTGATCATGATTTGTTCCCATCTGCATACCCGGTCAAATCTGGATAGGATGGGAACGTATCTTTCCATTGAGGGGGCCGACATGGGCCTTATTGGTCCGGGCTGCCCCTTCATGGGCTTGGCCGAACTTGTAGGGCCCGAACAGCTGGTGGTCCAGGCTTCAAGTTTATTGGAGCGGGCTGGATGGGAACCTGTGTGTTTGGGCTGGGCATTTGGGCCCAGAGTATTTTGTCCACCCTCAACTGCCCCTCAGCTCTGGCACTTTGATCGGCTGGTCTGTTCGGTGAAGTGCCAGAGCTTTGGATCTTTGTTCGGTCGGAAGTCTCGACACGCGGGTGTGCTCGGTTGTGCTGTTCGGATACGGACGGTGTCTGGGAGTTTCGAGGGGTGCTATGTTGTTCGGAGACCCCTACTTGGTTATTCGGTGACGGTTAGACTGCCTAGACCCATTGGGCTCCCTCCCTAACTGGTGACGGCTGGCCTCGAGCCTTGTGTTGCTGACGTGGCTCTTCCTGAGTGGCGCATGGAGCCGGTGTCAGACCTCAAATCATTATTGATTCGCGTCGTTTTAAACGTACGGCGCATTAAATGCGCCTGTCGTTTGGAACGATGGGTATAAAAACCCGTCGTTTCATCATTGCTGCATTTTCTACCATTTTCGCACCTTCGGACTCTCTACAACTGTCGAAGAAGAACCCAGTTTCTAGTGAAGAAGAACCCAGCTTCCGACGTAGAAAAACCCAGTTTTCGGTTGGTCAAGAGTTGTCGCCGGTGAATCTGTAAGCATCTCTTTAACTTGTTCTCCGTCTTTTTGCTTTGAGACCATCATTGCTCATTTCTCTCAGTTTTTCTTCTGTCTTTCCCTCCCCTTTCTTTTTGAAAAATCTTTCTGAGTAGAATGGGCTAGCTCCGGAAACTCGTAGCGACACCAGCGGCGATGCAGGAATTTCGTCGTCGGTACCAGATTCTGAACGACGTTGGGATCACTTTGGCTGCCCCCGGCGACTCTCATGATGGGAATTTGGACAAGCTTCCCATTCCTCTAGTTGCAATAGTGGAAGGGGGAGTTCGGTTCCCTTTTCATCTTCTTCTTTGCAGAGTACTTCGGCACTACAGAGTGAACCCGATGCAGGTTTCCTCTAATGTATTTAGAGTGATAATGGGCGTTGTGGAGCTGAACCGGATCCTAGGTACCTACCTCGGTATTTGGGATATCATTTATTGTTATAACATGGTTAAGCACTCCACGGGGTCCTATTACCTCAAAGTAAAGAGGGTGAATGAAAAGCTGGTGATCGAACTACCGGATTCGAGGAAAGACGTCGATGACGATTTTCTCTACATTACCGGGAACTTTGAGTTCGGTTCTAATGAGGTGCACGACATCTTCACCGTTCCTCGGAGAGACGGACTCGGCCCCGGTAGTTCCCTCACCATATGCTTGTCTTTATTCCCCACTTAACCTCTTTACATAGTCTTCTGAATTTCTGCCTGCTTCTCTGTTTGGTACAGGTGAAATAGCAAACAACCGAGCTCGGGGATCTCTGCCTGGAGTTCACTTGGAGGATTTGAAGAAAGTCTGGGAGTACAAGGGCCTCCCCGAACAGAGAGGCCTTGGGAGAGCTGCACACATTCTGCTGAAATACATCCCAACCTACAGGAGCTTTATTCGGCCGAATACAGCCGGTGTCAGAGTGGTAGCCGAAGCTTCTGCGCTAGCCGACCTTCCTAAGGCCATAGTCCTTCCTTTTACCCGGGCGGAGAGGCAAGTCACCGTCGCGCAACCTTCTTTCGCTCTAGACGAGCCCGGTCCCTCATCACCCGAATACACCATCACAATTTCTTCCTCTTCTTCTTCAGTGACTTCCTCAAACCTTGCCCGTGTTGAAGAAATGTCGAAGAGAAAGGTTCCTGCTGCTGATCTCACGGACTTCTTCACCCTTGGTGGTCCTAAGAAGAAGATTTTGGTGGCCTCTACTGCTCGTACAAAGGCCACATACCTGGTCGCCGAGCTGTCTCTGGCGGGAACCGACCTTGAACCCTAGCCCCAAGCCCTCAAGAAACTGAAGAGGGCTGCTGAGGTGGCTGAAAAAGACAAGGGAAAGGAGAAACAAGGAGGGAAAGATAGGGAAAGGGCCAAAGGGAAGACGGTGGCCGAACACGAAGAAGGTCCGGAGCCGTGGACTCCTAGGCTGTCAAAGGGGGACCATCCCATAAATATCGAGGACAAGGCCGGCTCCCCAGACACCTCCTATGGGCTGAGCAAGGTCTTTCTTCTCCCAACCGATATGGAGGAGGTCAGGAGGCTGCCGAACGAGAAGCTGGTGAAATCCTCCATTCGTCACTCCATCTAGGTATCTTTTTAACTCCCTTACTCATCTTACCTTACTATAATCCTTCCGGGTTGTTAATAGAATTTCACTTGCTTGTGCAGAGCCTCCAGCGCCTGGCTGTAATGGCGGAGCGAGCTGAGGCGCAACAGGCCGAGCTGACGAAGCTTTGTGAAGCCAACTCTAAGTACCTTCAACACATTGGTAAGTTGGAGGGCAATCTTCGGGAGAAGACGAAGGTTGCCGATGCTGCTCGGGCAAGGGCTTCAGAGCTCGAGATACAGGTAATCAACTTGAAGAGCCGCCTAAAGGAGAAGGAGGAGTCACTGGTGAATACTATGGCTCTCCTTGGCCAAACTGAAGCCGAGTTAGACATGACAAAGGAGGAGGCCTCTAAAGCTTATGCAGCTGGGGTCACTGAAGCCACTGAAGACTACAAGGGTCAAATCCTTGGTCTTCAGGACCTCATTTTCGATTTTGCTTGGGAGGCTTCTCTCAAGGCGGCTGGGGTTGATGCCTCCTCCCCTCTGTATACCGAAGTTCTGTTGCCGAGCAAGCAGGTCATGAAGGATGCAGACGAGGAGGTACCGGTTGCTGAGGCCGGTGGTGCCGAGGCTGCGACAGAAGGGAACGCCGAGGCGGAGGCAGCTGTCCCGGAGACTGCTGAAGAAGTGGGAACCCCAGTGGAAACCACTGAAGACTTCTTAGCCGCCCCCTAAAACCTGTCTTTCCTTTTTTTGTTTATCAATGTACATCTCTTCGGGGGTTATTCTGTAGCTTCGAGGGTTTCAGCCCCTCTTCTTTAATGGAACTTCTTTTCTTTTTATCTTAATCTTCATACTTGTATTGTCTCTGATTGACTTCCGTATCGACAGCCTTAATAATTCGGACATATTTCAACACTTAGCTTTTTTAGGCTAGAACTTCCCAGGTGTGGGAGTATCATCCACACTAAGGGTTTAATCAGTTCGGATTATCTTTGAAATTAGCCTTATTAGGCTTGAATATCCTAGGTATGGGATTAACATCCATACTAAGGGCTAGAGTAGCCCGGATAAGTTTTGAACTTGGCCTTTTTAGGCTCAAACATCCTAAGTATGAGATTAACATCCATACTAAGGGCTAGAGTAATTCGGATAAACTTCGAACTTGACATTTTTAGGCTCAAACATCCTAAGTATGGAATTAACATCCATACTAAGGGCTAGAGTAGTTCGGATAAGTTTCGAACTTGGCCTTTTTAGGCTCAAATATCCTAAGTATGGGATTAACACCCATACTAAGGGTTAGAGTAGTTCGCATAAACATCAAACTTGGGCCAACTTCGAACTTGGGCTGCTAACGAAGTTAACTGTGCTTGCCGTACTCAGGGTATGTCCCCTAAGTTTTTGTCAGGAATGCCAATTGATAAAAACTTTAAGAGTGAAGGAAAAAGCCCCTCCTGAACATCAGCGTTTTATTGTAAATAATGAAAAATTACAAGAAACTAAAGACTAAAAGTAAAACTTGCAGAGATTGTTAGCGTTCCATGGCTTGAGGACTGCCTTCCCATTCATGTCTTCAAGGTGGTATGACCCATTGCCACCCTTTGAGGTGACCTTGTACGGACCCTCCCAGTTCGGGCCAAACTTCCCCTGGACAGGGTCCTTCATGTGGCCGAACACTTTTCTCGGTACCAGATCTCCTATGCCGAACTCGCGGTGTTTCACCTTCTTGTTGTACCCTTTGGCAAGTGTTTGCTGATAGGCTGCCAATTTAATGGTAGCCATCGTCCTACGCTCTTCGGCTAATTCGAGGTCCAAGGCTAGTGCCTTATCATTGACTCCGGGAGTACTGACCTCTGTTCGAATTGTCGGTAATCCGACATCTAGTGGTATAACTGCCTCTACCCCATAGGCTAGGGAAAAGGGAGTTTCACCAGTGGATCTTCTTGGAGTAGTTCGGTAGGTCCATAGAACCGAGGGGAGCTCTTCGACCCATCTTCCCTTGGGTGCATCCAGTTTCTTCTTTAGTCCATCGATGATAGTCTTGTTGGTAGCCTCTTCCTATCCATTACTCTGTGGGTATGCTGGGGTAGAGAAGTAATTCTTGATTCCTAGGCCCGAACAAAAATTCTTAAATAGGGAGCTATCGAACTGAGTACCGTTATCCGAGATAATTTCTCGGGAAATACCGAACCTGGTGATGATGCTCTTCCATGTGAACCTTTTTACGTCAACGTCTCTGATGTTGCCCAAGGGTTCGGCCTCCACCCATTTAGTGAAGTAGTCCGTGAAAACGAGGAGGTATTTCCTGTTGCCTGTAGCCATTGAGAAGGGGCCAACTATGTCATACCCCCACTGGGCGAAAGGCCAAGGACTTGTGAGTGGGGACAGGTCTTCGGCTGGGATGTGTATGTTTGGGCTAAAGCTCTGGCACTTCTCACACTTCTGGACATACTGCTCTGCGTCCTTCTGCATGTAGGGCCACCAGTAACCCTGAGAGATTTCTCGGTGAGCCAATGATCGCCCCCCAGTATGGCTGCCACAAATTCCTTCATGTATCTCAAACAAGAGGTCTTGGACTTTGTTCGGATGCACGCAGAAGAGGTAGGACCCGGTGAAGGACTTTTTGTAAAGATCCCCTGAACTGGAGAACCCAGAACCTCGCTGACTTCCTTCTTACAGTCCGAGCTTCTTTCTGATCAACTGGTTGCTCGCCTTTCACCAGGTAGTCTTTCAAGGGATCCATCCAGCTAGGGCCCAGTTTCGAGCAGTAGGCCGGCTTCTCCTCATGGTTGATAATGCTCGGCTTTTGGAGGACTTCCATCGAAATCACCCTTTTTTCTTCAGTACTAACACATGATGCCAGGCAGGCCAGGGAATCGGCATGGCTATTTTCTCAGGATGAGAGCTGGATGATCTCAAAGCATGAGATGCCTTTGGCCAGTTGTTGTGCTAATTGGACGTACGCCTGCATTCTGTCATCTCTGGCTAGGTACTCCCCCTTGAATTGATTTACCATTAGCCGTGAATCACAAAATACTTTGACCTTTCTGGCCTTCAGCTCAGTGATATCTCGGAGCCCGGCTAGCAAGGCTTCGTATTCGGCCTCATTGTTTGTGGCCTGGAAGTCTAGCTGGACAGCCCTCTCCATGAGGATTCCCTCATGGCTATACAGTACTATTCCTGCTCTAGCCCCCTTGTTACATGAAGAGCCATCTACGTAGAGCCTCAAAGTATCATTTGAGTCCTCATTTTTAAGAGTTTTTGGCTTGATATTTTGCCCCCAGTGTCCACTGAACTTCCTTCCTGGCTGAATTCGGCGATGAAGTCTGCCAAAACTTGGCCCTTTATGGCTGTCTTAGGGCAGAAGGTGATGTCGTGCTCCCCGAGCTCTACAGCCCACCTTGCTAGTCTCCCTGAAAAGTTAGCTTTTTGAAGTAATGATTGAAGGGGGTGTTTGGTGATTACCTTGATCGGGTGTGCCCTGAAGTAATGGATGAGTTTGCGAGAGAAAACCACAAGGGCCAGTGCAAGCTTCTCCAAAGGCAGGTACCTCGTCTCTGGGTCAAGAAGGGCCTTGCTCACATAGTAGATTGACTTTTGGACCTTGTCTTCCACCCTCAGGAGTACTGCACTTACAGATCGGCTAGACACAGCAAGGTACAAGACTAGAGTCTCTCCACTGTTCGGCACCGTTAATAGTGGGGGAGATGAGAGGTACTGTCTCAGTTCGGCTAGGGCTCCATCACTTTCTTCATCCCACTTGAACTGGTTAGCCCTTTTCATTGCTTTGAAGAAAGGATAACACCGGTCGGATGCCCGACTAATGAATCGGTTGAGCGCAGCGGCCATTCCCGTGAGCTTCTGGACCTCCTTCAAACTCTATGGGCTCTTCAAACTCTAAATGGCTGAGATTTGTTCAGGGTTTACCTTTATTTCTCTGTGAGTGATTAGGAAACCTAGGAATTCCCCCGAACTGACTCCAAAAACACACTTGGAGGCATTAAACCTTAATTTGTAATCCTTAAGGATTTCGAATGTCCTTCTTAGATCTTCAAGGTGCTTGTTTGGATGCTTGGTCTTCACAACCATGTCATCTATATAAACCTCCATCATTTTGCTAATCAAGTCACCGAACATCTTTGTTGCAAGCCTTTGGTAAGTGGCTCCAGCATTCTTCAATCCGAATGGCATTACCTTGTAGCAGTAAATTCTTCGAGAAGTGATAAATGCTGTCTTCTCCATGTTTGGGGGATACATGGCAATCTGGTGGTATCCTCTATAGGCATCCAGGAAACTCATCCTCTCGTGCCCTGCTGTTCAATCAACGAGCTGATCTATTCAGGGTAGAGGAAAATAGTCCTTAAGGCACGCTTTGTTGAGATCGGTGAAGTCTACACAGACTCGCCACTTTCCATCCTTCTTCTTTACTACGACAGTGTTTGCCAACCAGGTTGGGTAGTGGACTTCCTTGATGGCCCCAGCTTCCTTCAACTTCTGAACTTCCTCAACCACTACCTCTACATGGTGTGGTGCTGACTTCCTAGGCTTCTATATCACTGGCTTTTTCTGGGCATCCACGTTTAGTCGGTGGCTGATTACTTCGGGATCTATTCTCGGCATTTCGTATGGTGTCCACGCAAAGACCTCGTTGTGTTCCTTCAAAAATTCAACCAGTTCGGCCATGGTTGTTCCGAGCAATAAGAACCGATCTGGATCTCCCAAGCTAATGATGACTTTCTTTAGGTCCTCCACTACCTTTTCCTCGGCAGTTCGGCTGTAGTCATAGATTGTTTGGCCCTCCTCCACTTCTATATTCTTTACTTCTGGATGCTGTTCGGGGCTCTTCATTGTTGCTAAGAAGCACTGTCTCGCCGTGTGTTGGTCTCCTCTGATCTCAACTATCTCTTGGCCCACTTGAAACTTCAGGGATTGATGGTAGGTCGAGGGTACTGCACCCAAGCTTGGATTCCACGTCCTTCTTACAATAGCATTATAAGTGGATGGTTAGTTAACAACAACGGAATTCAGTACTAACAGTGGCGGGGCTTGCCTTTACTGGTACGGTGATCCTTCTAACTGGTCATACGGGGTTCGTACCAATGCCGATCAGGGGCGTCATGCACTTTTTGAGCGCTGAGTCTTTTAGTCCCAACTTCTGAAATAGGCTATAATACATGATGTCCACCGAACTTCCTTGGTCTACCAACACCTGCATTACGTCATAGTTAGCAATGCGCAGCGTTAGTATCAAGGCATCATTATGGGGTCGATGAATTCCTTTAAGGTCTTCTTCTGAGAAGCTGATCTTCTTGGGTTGGCATTACCTGGAGTATCCTTCTGTTCTCCTTCGCTTTTTCTCATCCACTTTCATGGCATGTGCAATGGTCCTCGCATGGTGTCGAACTACTGATCTGGTGATCGATTTAGCTGTGCCATGGATCATTTTTACAACACCAAGTAGAGGATCTCCTTGTTCGGCATTCTGGCCTTGTTCTCGGTTCCTTCCTTCCCGAGCAGTCTTCTCGGCATTGACGAATTCAAGTAAGTGCCCTGCGTGGACCAAGTCCTCCAAGTGTCTCTTGAGGGTTCTGCATTCCCTAGTCAGGTGGCCATGATCTCGATGATAGTGGCACTTCTTCTTCTGATCTCGTCTGCTCGGGTCTCCCATCAACTTCGGTGGCCACTGAAAGTAGGGCTTGTCCTTAATCTGATTTAGGAGCTTATGTAGAGGTTCCTTGAATATCGTTTGCACGTCATGGTAGGCCTCTGACTCCTTCCTTTCCTGGGGTGGTTTCTTGGATTTCTGGTCTTTTCGGCCCTTGTCCTTCTTCTCAGGCTGCTTTACCGAGGCCACACTTTGCTCGGCTTGGCTTATATCTTCTTCTACCTTTGCGTGCTGTTCTATCTTTCCCATCAACTTAGACATTGTGGTAACGGCCTTCTTAGTGAGGGACCGTCTTAAGCGACTCTGGGGAGATAGCCCGATCTTGAAAGATGCAACTGCGAGTTGCTCGTTGCAGTCTTCAATCTCGTTGTAGGCCTCCCAGTACCGCCGAGCATACTCCCGAATTGTTTCTCCGTCATTCTTTCGTAGGGCCAGCAGTGTGTCAAAACTCTTTCGACTGCCTGCTGTTGGTTATGAACCGAGCCGTGAAGGACTCAGCCAATTGCTACCAATTCATTATGGACCGGGGTGGCAACTTGTGGAACCAACTAAGGGCTGTCTCTCCCAGGCTGGATGGAAGAATGCGACAAAGAAGGGCATCATTCCTGCTCCACAGTGCCATTACCTGCCTGTATTGTCGAACATGGCTCACTGGATCTGTCTTCCCGTCATACATCTCAAACTTGGAGGGAGAAAACTTGCGTGGTGGATCAGCATTCTCTATGACTTCGGCCAGCGGTGACACCGAGATCTGTTCAAGGGCCCTTCTTGCCACGTCTTAGGCTGTTTGGCCACCACCGTGCTGCAACCGGGAATCCATCTTCAGTTCCAACCATAGCAGTAGGTCTTGGTTTGGATCCAGTTCAGCTCGACCAACTCTTTCATAGCTTGGCCGAACTGACTCCATTTTGACGGTTTTAGAACTTCTTAGACTTACCTAAGGTTCTTTGCGCCTCCGCCTATGAGGGTGGCTCAAATGTAGGACTTGGGGCTTTCCCTTCGCCTTACATGTGGTTCCCTTCGAGTATCCTGCCCCTGGATCAGTCGCCGAAGTTCATCAATTTCTCTGTCATGCTGCTCCATTCTTTCCTCCAAGTTGTCGATGATCCTATCGCGCTTAGCCAACCTCTCCTACAATCTCCCTCTATCTTTTGAAGATGGGGGGAAGGTCTTTCTCCTCTAGAACTAGTGGTTGAGTAACGCAATTGCCTCCCATTGTGGGAGGCATCGTCCTTACGTCTTCGAACCTCTGAAGGGACTCTAGGAGCCCTTGGCCTATCTAGAATAATCGAAATGGACCTCTGGGGAATATCACCCCTGGTTCGGCTTCCAGTGAATCCCGTTAGAGTCTGGCTCATGATTTCGTTGGTTCGAGATCCTCGTTCCCACAGACGTCGCCAAATTGTGCGCGGTACAAATTGGCTGAGCTTGTTCGGCACAATCAAGACCAGGAAAACTGGCCCAATACTGATGACCCCAAATAGGATATGGAGTGGACTCATTGCCGCCAAACTCACTGGATGCTCCTTGCTCTTCAGTCGAACTTCTGCAACCACCAAGAACACCATTAGCGCCTACCGGCCGGTTATGACCGGGAGGAACTCCGACGCTCAAGTTAGATATCTCTTTGAGAGATTTCTATGCAAGTGTTTAGGCTTTCGAATTGCGTACCTGGTGGCTTGGGGTGCCTCTCTTTATATAGGGGTCAAGACTTGATAGAGGCTGAATCCTCTTAGGATTCTGCCTCCTACTATTTAGGAGTTTGCTTTCTAACTTGTAGATTTGATCCTGATTTGTTCCCATCTGCATACTCAGTCAAATCTGGATAGGATGGGAACGTATCTTTCCATTGAGGGGGCCGACATGGGCCTCATTGGTCCGAGCTGCCCCTTCATGGGCTTGGCCGAACTTATAGGGCCCGAACAACTGGTGGTCCAGGCTTCAGGTTTATTGGAGCGGGCTAGATGGGAAACTGTGTTTGGGCTGGGCCTTTGGGTCCAGAGTATTTTGTCCACCCTCAGGGTCTTTTAAAAAAATAGCAATTTTAAATTTTTTTTCAAAATTTTTTTAATAGTGCAATCTAATAAAACAAGATAAGAAAATATTAAAGCAAAGCAAATATTAAAAGTTGAGGGAAAGAGAAATAGAACCGAACACTAGAGATTTATAGTGGTCCGGCTTTATCCTAGCTTACGTCCACTCCTCAATATCTCTCTTGAGTATTTTTACTATTCAAAATACTTCACGGGCGTATTCAAAACCTTTACAATCTTCAAGACTTCGCTTGAATGATTTGAAATTTTACGAGCACATTCACAAGCCTATTTCAGTTTCAAGTAGATCCTATGAAAATAAGTCCCTATTTTTTTCTAATATCTTTTGAACTCATCTTTGATGAGTATCACTCACTCACTCAAAGGATAAAGGGTAACTCATTATTGAATACAATAAATGAGATGTATTAATGAAGAACACTCACTCTCTTTACAGAAAAAATTTACAATAAATGAGAAGGTAAAGAGAGATGAGGAACAAGAACTAGAGTTACAGCAATAAATGTGAACTTGAGATTTTTGATATTGATTTGAGCAATAGAATAGTGAATACAAGTCTACTATTTTCTTAAATGCTGAGAAATTACTCATTATATAAGTTCTTGTGCATCATGACCGTTGGAGGTAGGTGGGAGCAATAAATGCTAAAAATTCAACCATTGAAATCTGTCGCAATTTGAATTTTCATCGTCGGTGTCGACACGAATACCATTGGTGTCAACACAAAGTGTCTAGGGCAGGATTTTTCAAGTAGTTGGGTCGACACGAATTTTCTGATGGGTAGATACAATTTATGCGTTCTACCTTCCAACATTCTGGTGTCGACACGTTTGAATCTGGTGTCGACTCGTTTGAAACTTCAGCATCCGAAGGGTCCATTTGTGTCGACTCAACTTGCCTTTGGTGTCGACACTAACTTTCTGCAAGAAGTCTCGAGACTTTTGTGTCGACACATTTGGTATTAGGGTCGACACCAACATTCTGCAGGCAAGCTCGGGACTTTTGTGTCGACATATTTGGACTTGGAGTCGACACCAAAAATCTGCAGGAGGTCTCGGTTGTTTTGTGTCGACACAACTTCTATTTCTGTCGATCCAAACTTTTGGATATCAAAAGTGAGGATCACTTTTGTATCGACACAAAATTGATTTGTGTCGTGAGTCCTGAGAGTTTCGATTCTTTTATGTTGATACAAAGCTTGTTTGTGTCGACACTAACTCTTTGATACCTGAAGATCAACTTGTAAAACAGTTAGGGTGTCAAACCATTTGATTAAAGAGTGTTGACACACTTGATAAGTTTTAAGTATACTTTGCATTAAAAGTATTTGACTTAATTTTCAATTAAGATCAACACGAAATATTCTTATTCAAGAATACTTAAGTGCTTGAATCTTTTTGAGATATAAGTCATTTCTTTTTAGTTAAGGTATCAACTTTAATTATTCAAAATGTGTTAACACTTTTATTTTGAAAATATAAAATATTATTCATTTAAAATCATTTATTCTTAAAAAATAAATTATAAAAATTATCAAAATTAAATTAAAAAACCCTTAGGCTAACATAGTATTACTTAGAAATGTATTTAGAATATAAGGTCTCGTTTGATAGGCATTATACGTATTTGGATTGGACTACCAATTTGTGGGCTTTATAAAATCATTTGTTTTTATGAATATAGGTAAGATTATTCATCCATGTGAACTACGAATCCAACTAAAGAGTAGAATTACTAAATACCAAAATTATGAGAGAACTAATATTATTAATCCAATCTATAATATTAATCGAACTCAACTTATACGGATTATTAAATAAGACTTAAATTTTGCATGTTAGCATCCAATCCCCACCCTCCCTCCATTAGTGATGTGATAATCAGGTTGAGCTCCTCTCCGACACTTTGATGGATTGAACTATGGATTGAACTAGCCTAGTTAGGTTAATTTTAAATTAAAAATAAATTTATTTAGATAATTTGATTAATTTATTTTATTATTCTGTGTTAAATTATTTTTCTAAAAATCATATAAATTGAACATCATTAAACTCGTAAATAAATCACATTTGTATTAAAAAAATTAACGATGCGGTTCATACAATTATTCATACACCTTTTAATTTTTTTTAATAAAAATATAATTTATTCACATGTCTATAGATGCCCAACTAATTTAGTTAAATTAATTTTTTATATAAATAATTTATGTATTAAAAGTAATAAAATAAATAATTAAAATAATTAAAATAATTTTATTTTAAATTTAAAATTAAATGAGTTAAATCTATCCATCAAAATAGAACTATTTTAAGCCTAAAATTAGATCAAGTGAATTGGTACCCTTTAAAAAAAAAAAAATCCGAAGAGAAGTCCAATCAAAATATATGGCTCATCTGGCGCCCATTGTCGATTTTCTGACTTGACAGCAATCTGTTCGGCAAAGTATGAATCTTTTCATGTGACTTACATACATAGTACAGTGTTTTACATACATAGCACATGGCATCCTTCCTTCTTTCTGTCAAAGAGGTTGTTTGGCAAAATTAGGGATATTAATTTTTAATTTTTGATTATTAATTTTAATTATAAGCCTTGTTTGACTTAATTTTTTTTAAAAAAATTTTATTTAAAATTTTTTTAAAAAATCTATTTTTTTGGTCTCAATTAGCTTTTTTATTTGACATATTTTTACATATATTTTTTTTAATAAAAAAAAGCTAAAAATTTATTTAAAAAATTAGTCTAAACATAAGCTAAATTATAATTTATTTTAAATATTAATAATTTCTGCTATAAGTTATAATTATTATTTTTTTATTTCAATTATAAGTTATAATTTTTATTAAACATTGGTAATCTTTGCTACAAAATACAATAAATAAGCTATTAATTTCAACAATTCCAAACATAATCAAAATAATTTGAGATAGTAAAATGCTTTGTACATCGACAATCAATCACAAAAATTACAAAAAACTAATCTTAATTATTTATTTTATTGAAATTAATAAGTATTATGAATTTTAGTGTAAATAAATTATTAAAATTTATTTTTTATAATTAATTTATAATTAATTGTCTGTCTATAAAATATTACTATTTTGAGGTATTGAGTTTTTTGTCTTCGATATGTGGTGCAGCTGGACTCCCATTATAGTGGCGAATGGAAGACTCTCAAATTATTTTTAGAGCAGCTACACTCCTAATTAACATAGTTGAAAAGACTTTAATGATTATGACTTTGTTTGGTAATTTGATTTTATTTGATTTTTTAATTGAAATATATATGATTTTTAAGTCAAAGATTTAAAACAGTATTAAGTTAAAAAATAAGAATTTTTACTTAAAAGTTGTTATAGTTTTTTAAAATTTATTTTTAAATAATTATATATTTAATATAGATTTTATTTGATAGATTTTGACGAATAAATTTTAGAAATATAATTTTTATAAAAAATAAATATGAATAATAAAAATTATTATATTTTTAAAAAATATAAAAAAAATATTTAAAAAGAAAAAAAATTTAAAAGCTTTTGACTTGAAAAAATAATTTTTTTTTGTTTTTTTTAATTTTTAAGCAAAATAAAAAAGTTTTCCTTAAGCCAACTTTAAATTGTATGCCAAAACGCGGGTATAGCCATAAATATTTCTTTGTTGTATGCCAAAACGCGGCTATAGCCATAAATATTTCCAAAGAGACAGAAGATTTTGATGATTACCATTTCTCCGTAGAAGTAAATAAAAGAAAAATAGGTAAATTATACTGATATTTTTTTATGTTTCTGACAAAAATATTGACTACTGCTGTAATTTTAAAAATTGTACTAACACCTTTTTAATTTTGATTTTAATATTAAATTAGTCAAATTCGATTGAAATTAACAGAATTCATCCTAAAACCACCCTAACCCGAAAGCACCCCGAAAGCACCCCAACCCACCTGAAAACCACCCTTTCAAACCACCCCAAAAATCACCCTCTCTCTCTATTCTCTATGCCATCTCTCTCTCTCTCTCTCTCTCTCTCTCTCTCTCCCAAACTGCCACCGCCACACCCTCAAACCCTTCTCCCGCCACCGCCACACCCCTAAATCTCTGGTCTGCCGCCTTCGCCACACCCCCAAATCCAGTTCGTCGCTCGAGTCCACTCATTCTTGGTCGAAACTCACTCAACGAGAAGGAGAAGCAATTGGGTGAGTTTCAGGCTGAGTTTGCGTACACGCCGATGCTTGATAATCCAAAATACCCGTATTTTTACAGTGTCGGACTCGAAGCGGTGTCGGTCGGAAAGCAGAGGATTGCGGCGCCGGAGAGCTTGAAAAGGGTTGATAGCTCCGGGAACAGTGGGATGGTGGTGGATTCCAGGACTACGTTTACCATTTTGCCTTCGAAATTGTACGAATTAGTGGTGCATGATGAGGGAAAGGGAAAGATGAAGGTTGGTTGCGTGATGCTGATGAACGACAGTGATGATGCGAATGAAAGTGGGTGACGTCCACCGCCACCGCCACACCCCCAAACCCATATATATATATATATATATATGTTACAGAGATAGAGAGAGAGAGGTGACCGGCGCCAGCGTCGCCGACCCCCACACTAACCCCGCTGTCCGTCGCCGACCGCCGACCCCTACACCGTCGACCACCACCGTCTCTCTTTATCTTGCTCTCTGCTCTTTGCCCTCTCTCTTCCTCTGCTGTCTCTCTCTCTCACGGTGGTGTGGGGGGTTGACGGTGGTTTTGGGGTGTGGCGGTGGCGGGAGAAGGGTTTGGGGGTGTGGCGATGGCGGCGAACGTTTGGGGGTGTGGCGGCGGTGGCAGGAGAAGGGTTTTGGGGCGTGGCGGTGGTGGGAGAAGGGTTTGGGGGTGTGGCGATGGCAGTTTGGGAGAGGGCAGAGGGAGAGAGAGAGAGAGAGAGAGAGAGAGGGCTTGGGGTGGTTTTGGAGGGTGGTTTGAGATGGTGGTTTTCAAGTGGGTTGGGGTGGTTTCGTGGGTGGTTTCGGGTTAGGATGGTATTAATGGTGGTTTTGAGATGAATTCCATTAATTTTAACGGAATTGGATTAATTTGATATTAAAATTAAATTTAAAAATGTATTAATATAATTTTTAAAATTATATGGGTAGCCAGTATTTTTGTCAAAAATTTCAGGAATAAGTGTAATTTAGCCAAGAAAAATTAGAAGGAGATTCTACCAAGGAATTACAACTTTTGATAATTCTGGTTGGGATTTGCACCTTTTGGCTTTAATTAGAATCATATTTTTGGAGAAATCTATGCTGACTTTCCTTTTATTTTATTTTTCTTGGTTGGCTACTTTAAAATTATAGTTCATCTCAGATTCATTTATGTATTTAATAGTTTTTTTTCATAGAACTCGTTAAGAAAATTATTCAAGTAAAAAAAATTTAATCTGAGTCTCAACAAATTTATTATACGAATATACTTATATTAAATAAAATAGACTATTGATTTTGAAAACTATACTTGCCATGCAAATAAATATTGCACTATAGTGTGGCTGCCAATGTCAATTAAATTAATTTAATTTTTTTTACAGTAATGTTATGAATTCATAAATAAAACTCAAAAAAATACATAGAAAGTGATTTTGGTGGTTGAGATTCATTAAAGTGCGTTCTATATCCTATTAAATATGAATCTCAACCATCCAGATTACTTTCTGAGTATTTTTCTGAATTTTATTTATGGGTTCATAGTATTACTATTTTTTTTAATGATAAACAATTTTCATTATTCATATGAACTTGAGGAAGGCTTATAACAATTGAGTTTTACAATAAAGTATAAAAAAAATTAGATTTTTACATAAGTGTAAAGATGCCCAAGAATCTTTCTAAAGAATTTACCTGGTAATCAAAGCTTTTGGATTTTAGAATTTGCTTCTCCTATTGTCTCAAATTCAAAAATTTCTAAACATTATTAAAATTTTGAAGATAGTTAGTATAAAATTTTGCTTCAGACTTTAATTGTATTCTCTAATTCATGAAACCCATCAATACCTTTATTTTAAAAGGTTAGAAAAAAAATCATAAAGAAATGAATTTAGACATCGTCGTTCAGGAAAAAAAATATTAAGAGCACATATCTAGATATAGAAGTGGATATTTTTTTTACATACGACAAATTTTACAATTATATAAGATTCATCACATATAAAAAAATATATATTTAAATTTATATTCGGTGAATATACATATAACAAAACTTCTCATTCAGTGGGACCTTGAGCTTTGAAACAATCTGTCAATTAGAACCGTTGAATTCGGTATGCACCCTGATTAGGCGCATATGTGCGCCGAAGGCAGAAATATGAGAAAAGTCGGATGGCAGATTGTGTCATATTTGAATTATTTTATATTATTTATAGTTATTTTTATTTTTATTTTTTAATATCTATTATTGAGACAAAATAAAAAATTGAAATATATTGACTAAAAAGTAAAAATAAACTTAAAAATTAAATTTTTTTATTTATTTTCACTTTTAATGAATTTAAAAAAATTTATTTAGAAATTTTTACTTTTGTCGTTTGTAAGAGAAATTTTCGAAGTAAAAGATATATTTAAAAATAAAGAGAATAAGTGACGCAACGACAATAATTCTCATTTACCCCTTCTTCCTAAGTCTCTTTCCTTTCCCAACCGTTCTGTACTTTTTTTAAAATTCTATTTCCATCATCTTTTCGTTCATTTTTTAAAATTTTATTTTAGAGGTGTTTGGGAATTTTACTATTAGTATCTTTTAAATTAAGGATCTGTTTGGATAAATATTGTTTATTGGTTTATTAATTTATTTTTGTTTATTTTAACTTAAAATTTATAAATTTTAGTTTATTACCTTATTTTTACTTATTTTTGTATTTTTTAAATTTTTTTATATTTTAATCAAAAAAAATTTATTTTTTCGATTCGTTTTAATAAGAAGAGTGTAAAAAGTATAATAGTTTAACTAAATGATAAAAAAACTTTGTTAAAGTCTAATTTACGATGACAAATAAGCCAACAAGTCAAATGCACTAATTCAGGACTTATAATTCATAGTCGAAGTTGTAAGTATTTGATAAATATTGTAACTTATAGTTGAAATAGAAAAAAAAATTATTTATAAATTATAACAGAAATTATGAGTACTTAAAAAAATTTATAATTTATAATTAAAATTAGTAGTAGAAAATTAAAAACTACTCTCAGTAGTATTTCTAAACACCATATTTGTGTGTAATTTTTATTTTATTTATTATATTTTTTATTTTATTATTTATTTTTTATTACTATATTTTTTAAATAATTTTTTTAAATATAAATATAAATTATATTGATATAAATAAACGAAGTTAATAATGCTAAAGTTAAGATTAAAAGACCACTATGGACCTTCAATAAGTCCATCTATCATAAATTATATTTTACAGTTTATAATACACCAAAATAGTTCTTTCTCGATTATGTATAGATTTTTTTTTCAAAGTATTTGTGGAAGGTCTGAAGTTTGCTGATTGTAGTTCTTTAATGATTTTTAGGGTAAATCACACTGATATTTTTATTTAATTTTTAATAAAAATAAAAATTAGTAGTATAATTTTTAAAATATCACGTACCGGTAATTTTTCTCTATCACCGTAAACCAAAATTATAAATTTATATTTTGAGCCCTATGTACCCTCAAAAGCCTCATATTAGATATTCAGTAAAAAAAAAAAAAGAAGAGAGAGGGAGAGAGAGAAGAAAGGGCAGTGGCGCGCACACCGCCTCACCCGACGGCCCTCCGGCGACCATCTCCGGTACTGGTTACCGCCACCGCCTTTCACGTCTGTCGCCTTCCTCGCCGCCGTTCAGCCGTTGACCACACATCTCTTCCTCCTCTTCTGTCTCTCTCGGTCTCTGCTATCTCTCTCTCCTCTCTCTCGACGCTGCTGCTCAACACAGCCGGCAACCGCTGGTACCGTTGGCGTCGCCGTTCACGACATCCACGCCGACCACTATCACCGGCAACCCCTCCGGCGCCGATCCTCGTCGTCTCCACCAAGCTCCGGTTCTCTCTCTCTTTATATGTATACGCATATTTGTGTGTATATATATATATATATATATATCTTTCCCTCTGATTGTGTGTGTGTGAAATTGTGTGTGTTTTTGGTGTTGCTCGGTGGAGAGAGAGAGAGAGAGAGAGTGAAATTGTGTGTGTGTCTGTGTTTTAGGTGTTGAGAGAGTTTGTGTGTGTGTCTGTGTTTTAGGTGTTGAGAGAGTGAAATTGCGTGTGTGTGCGTTTTAGGTGTTGCTGAAATTGTGTGTCAAATTGTGTTGCTCGGTGAAGAGAGAGGGCTAGGGATAAAATAGGAAAATAAGTAAAAAAAATAAAAAAAATAAATTTATTTCCTTTAAGTTTGGCAAATTCAAACCGTTAGAATTAGTTTGATGTTAAAATTAAATTTCAAAAGAGATTTGTACTATTTTTGAAATTACAAGCAAGGTAAGTGTTTTTGTCAAAAAGCTCAAGAAACACAGTGTAATTTATTTCAATTTTTATAATATTTTTGGAGAAGAAATTTTGACGCGAATCTGATTCAATGGGTTTGTCTTAAACCTTCGGACCGAAGCGAGCTTTTCTGTTCATGGGTTGACCTAAGCTCTAGGGATTCTGGGTTCGGCTAGAGTCACGAGCTGGCCGTGCGAACTTTTGATTTTGTTTGTTTAATTTGTTATATATTATTAATTATATAAGTTTATATTCTTAGTTATTACTTATTAGTTTATTATTATGATGTTATATTTTATTAGTTCTAGTTAATAAATTTATAATGTATTATTAATGTATTAGTTTATTTAAATTTATTAATTTTGATAATTTATAATTTATTATTAATTATTAAGTTTATTATTCTATAAATTTATACTTTATTTGTTTATTAATTTTTAAGTTTATAATTTATAAATTTATTATTACTTTACAAATTTATAATTTATAACTTTATATTATTTATTTATTATAAGTTTAATAGTTTACTTACTATAAGTTTATTATTAATATAAAAGCTTATAATTTATATTATTATAAGTTTATAAATTTATAATGTATTATTATTAATTTACTAGTTAATTATTTATTATAAGTTTATAACTTATTAGTTTATTATATAAGTT
>JAOTRH010088069.1:4250-16739 GCA_034768845.1 Heliamphora exappendiculata | reverse complement strand
TTAGTAGAAGTGTGCATAAATTGGTCTGAACACCTTGGACTGGCCATGATTAAAAGGGTCCTAGGCACACATTTTAAAAAAAGCTCTATAAATATATGCATAAATTTTAAAAATTTTATTATAAACATTTAAAAGGATACAAATTGTCTTATTACTTTCTACTTTTATCGAGGTCTAATTTATAACCAAAACAAAATCAAAAGCTATGTTGATAAAAAAAAAATCAAAAGTAATAATATCAAAACAAAATAAAAAAGTTGAATAAATAGTAGCAAATTATCATTTATATACAATTCTTCCAACATTTGTTATGGTAAAATTACTAATTAAAGGTGATTAGTTAAGTTCATATACTTGTTCTTTTTTAATGGATAATATTACTAGTTTGTTCAATCTTTTTTGTGATATAGTTAATTACATATTAGATATGATCAATTTTAATTTTGAAACTATTTTTTTCTCAATTATAACAATTATACTTAATAATATTCTATATTTGAAACGTATCACAATAATTATAATCACAAAGGCAGGGTTAATGTTTTAATACTTCTAATATAAAAATAAATTTTTTTGAGTTTTTGAATTTGAATTTGGATCCTTTAATTCTATTAAAATTTTATATAATTTTATACCAAACTTAATTAGAATATTAAAAAATTAAGAGTCCTGGGGGCAAAATTTTGAGGGCCAAGATGGCTGTCTCGCCGCCTCTATATGAGGCCGGCCTTGCAAACACCTCATATTAAAAGAAAAATAAAATTATAAGCCATCGATCAAAAAAACTACTAAATAATCTTATAATATGAAGTGATATTAATTATATAGTATTTTTATAAATAAAAAATATTTAATAATATTAAATAAATTATTAATTTTTTATTTTTTATTTATTCAATAAAAATAAATCAATATTATCTGTTATTTTTGTGCGCTATAAAAATATTAATAATCATTGATTTTTTTTTTCTTACCTGGCAAAGGTAAATCAAGTCTAAAATCGCAACACGAGGTTTTAATTCCGGGGTTTTTTTTTATTATTATTAATTTCATAATTCTTTTTTGGCCTTAATCAAAAGTCTCATCATGGCGACATATGAATTGATTCTTTCTTGTCTGCTGTGAGGACATAATTTAAAAATTAATTTAATCAGGTCCACTTAAAGGTCATAAGCCGCCCGTTCATATATTTAATATGGTTCTTTTTTTAATAATTGTACCAACACTGGAATTTTTTATACTTTTTTTTTTTTGGAGTAATTATTTGATATTTTTAGAATATTATATTTAATGTTTATGTAGTATTTTTATTTAATATCATAATAATAAATTTTACAATAAGTACATGATAATTTATTTTTATTAAGTGATTACAAAATTAAAAATGACTTATATTATGTAAATTATGATTATTTATTTATTAAAAATATTACATAATATTATTTATAATATACTTCGAGAGTATCTAATAATTTACCATTTCTTGAACTGAACAAAAGGACAGATTTCTAAATCTCAACATTGGCATTCTCATTTCAACATCACCCCCCATCCCCTCTGTGATATCAATATTCTCTCATGGTATATTTTGAATAGATTTACAGAGCAATCATCTCATCATCTCACAATTATTTTTTATGTTAAATAATTATTTTTTAATTTTAATTATTCTCTTATTGTTCTGGTCAAAAGTGATCCCCTGGAATCATTGTTAGGTTGGGTAATGCTGACCCTTTTAATAAGCATTCTTTGTTTCTGCCCTCCCCATTAAGTTTGTGAAACTTGATTCTTACTGAATTCAAGGTCCACTGGACTCAAGTTAAAGATCTAATTAGTACAGTAAAAATGAGCTTGTGTTTGGCTTGACTTTTAAGTTAGGTTTTTTGGTTTTTTTCTCACAAAAAATCACTTTGTTTGGATTTTTACAAAAAATTCAAACTTTTTTCACTTTTTTTCTACAAAAAAGTTATGATTTGACACCTACTTTTTACAAAAAAAACTAAAAAATTTAAAAGCCACTAAAAGAAATTAGTCCAAACACAGGCTCAGTAACTCGAAATCAATCAATTCAGTAACTTATTTGATTGTTTGACTAAAAGTTAGTATAATTTAGTTTCTTTGTTTATTTCGTCGACTACTCTATCTTACACATTGAACTATTGAATAAGTTATACAATATATAAAATACGAGGGAATTACTAATTTAATAGGGATTCAAGTATCGTGGGAATTAATTTTTTTCAACTATTTCTTTCTTCCTGCAATGGTTAGAAATAATTATATCATAGTTTTAAATTATAATTAATACAATCAAATTCCACTATGTAACTAATACAATTCAAACCCGTTATTTATTTTTATTCCCACGGTATAACTATAATACAACCCAATTCCACAATTTATACTCTTCAAAAGTAATCAAAAAATCAAGTAAGGCCTAAAGGTATTACTATAACGTATCGATCTAAATCCAAGAACATATATTATGAGCTATTCAATCCGCCATTGTGATATCTTACCTTCTTTTAGAGTATATATAGTGAAAGTAAATATTTTATATGTCATAATATTCTCGTTGTACTGTATCTATATGTTATAATTTTTGTTCATATTTTTTTTATTATACTTTTTATTTTTTTATAACTTAGGATGTCTGGACTAATTTACGCACATTTTGACTAATCTCTAGAGAGCTAATTCCATCGCTCACTTGATTATTTTTCTCGTTAGTGTGCGTGTTCAATTCATTACCTAACTTGTTTGTGAATGATTAATGTTAGAACCAAGAAAAGCAAAGTGAGAGCTGTGAATGGAGGAGAGAAATTCTATAAAATTAGATATCTTTTGTGAGGCTTAGAAAGATGCTCATTGTTTCTTTATGAATGTCAGTGGCATTTGTGATCAAGTGTTCTATGATAGGTGTCAAGCTAAGCAAGGGAATTGAGCTAGCTTGCTAGCTAGGGTCTTTCTGGGGTTCTTTCAATGGAAATGATCACTAACTTTTTAATAAAGAAGGCCTGGTCAAATGATATGTCAAATGGGGATGGAAGATGCCAAGCTTAATGAAGGTTATGAGTACAGAGATGTTGCTTAATTAGTATAACTTTGAACTTTGAAAATCAAAGCATATATCTTTCTTTCTTTTTTTTATTGCCACAGTTCCACTCTTTGAATTGATTGACATGTAAAGCAATTGCCACAATGATCTTGAAATCTGCACTGTTGGGTTCCAAATCCTGAAGATGTTTAAGTAATTTCTATTTCAAGACATATAGTAATGGTCACAATTGGAAGATAATTGATTCTACTTGTCCAAGAAGATGTTAAGAAAGTACACTACTAGCCTTAGTGTCCTTTGGCAACATAACTTTAAGTTAATTTTTTAGTTTAAAATTATTTTAAGTTAAAAAATTAAAAAATTATTTGGTAAAAAAATTAATGACTTATAAGCCACAAACAAGCTAAATAGGCTAAATGCAAAATTCCAAGTATTCCTTTATATGTAAAAAAAAAAGTCAAAAGCCAAAAAAGTCAAAAAGGTCAGAAGGATAAAATTAATAATTATTATGAAAAAAGCCAAAAATCTAAAAGCAGATAGTCTAAAAGTTGTGGATGAAAAATGAGAATTTTTTGGTGTTTTAGACTTTAAACCAAAAACTAAAAAACCAACTTTAAGCCGATTTAAAGACGGTAGGTAACCAAACGAAGTTAGGCCCTATTAATGGATGGTGGAATTGAATTTCTAAGAATTAATCAATGTGCATTTAAATTGGTTTAGATACCCTAAGATATAAAAAAATAAAAATAAATAAAATATACTGCTAGTTTCGACAATGTAAACCTGGTTAGCTGAGTGAAGTGCATAAGTTTATAATTAGGAAGATGTATTAACATAAAAGTTTATGAAATCTTTCTTACCATTGCAATGCCTGCTTGCTTTTGAAGGTTCCAATGGAAAAATTGATATAATAAGACTAATTACTCGTCAAAATCGACGGGCAATAACAATGTAACGACTCAATTCGTTAGTTCTAAGCTAAATCACGTACAGTGAATAAAAGGAAAGAAACGAGATAAAGTTAATAATTAAAGTTTTACCATCCAATTAGGAAAAATAACATAAATAGAAATTATATATCCATGTCCATCTATATATATATATAGACCTCGTTTATTTCGGTGGACTAATAATTTATTTAGATTATTAATAGAGTATAGTTCGATTTAATATTTGTTTGTATAAAAAAAGCTTTTGGACTAATTATCCAAACAGATTGTTAGTCCGCCAAATGAGGAATAATTTAGTAAGGAAAATGTGTGGAATTAGGAATGATTGGATTAAGGAATTAAAATAAATTAGGCATTTTTTAGCCCATATGCACGTTCAGTTCCTGATTGTTAGCTGGGTTTTTTGATTTTTGAATTAAAAAGACAAAAATTAACATATTTTGTTTTATTAAAAAATTAAAAGCGCAAAAAGTTAAATTAAAAAAAACTAATTTTTAGAACCTTCTATTTAAACATATATCCCATTAAAAAAGTAATAATAGCTACACTTAGATAACTTATTTACTATAAATCTCAACAATATATGTAATTATTATAACCAATCCTGATTGGGCTAAAGTTAGATTTTTTTTGTCTTTCTTTTGACTTATTTTAAATCTTTTGGTTAAGAAATTTGTATTTTTCAACGTCCTCTTGATGGGAGAAACTGATAAAGTAAAAAAGATTTGATTAATATATTTTTTTTAAAGACAGAAACAAACAATATCTTTTAAAGACAAAAATAAGTATTTATCTTCTTATTGGCTTAAATTTTGACAAGTGATACCAGAGCTAACAGTTGAAGATTCAAAACCACGGTGAGTGATCAAAGCAAGTTATTATTTTTTTGATTTCAATTCGATTAAATCAAAGAACAATTTAATTAGCACAAACAGAGAAAAAAAAAATTTGTTGGACAACAATGTTGAATTCGCAGCGGCGTTAAAACAATTTATGTGTTCGGTTTAAACACGACAAACAGTGGGTGCTAATCCCTTTTTCTTCACATTGCTGGGATTAAACAAGGGGGCAAAAAGGTAATTATCGTGCTTGGTTTTGAATTTGGTAATTGCTCAAAGGTCACACTATAGTTGATCTGGATTTGGTAATTGCCTATACTGTAGTTGATTGAGATCTTCATTGTTTCCAAGAATTGGAATTGGAATCTCTATTGATGAAGTTTTGATCCAGTGTCACATTAAGTTAAAATTAATGGTTTGTATTTATTTTGTGAGATCGGCTCATATATAATAAAGTAATTAAAGGGTAATGTGTCTCTGATGTACGGTCAGAATTTTCATATTTTAAATAATTAAATAGGATTGAATAGATTTGGCATAAAAAAGGTTTGATAAGAGGCGATGAAGTTTAATTGAGGGAAATTAATGGTAATTTGGAATAATTTAATTCAATTAATATACGTGTCGGATATCTCGGTATAGAGGTGTAGACTATACTAGTTTGAATGTGACAAATTAACGACGAAGACAGAATCGTCATCAATATCAGCTATCTTCAGGGTGATTTGCATAATTTAAGCCAACGTAGAAATTGTTGGGTGTGTGTCTTCTATTCTGCGGACTCATATTATTAGTATTTTATTTAAATGTATTTGGGTTGAGTTGGAGTCAAGAATTCACAAAAAATCTAATATGTGTAGAATTTTATAATTATATAGGATTAAAATTTTAAAATTTTTCTATAAATAACATCTTATGATTTTAGTTGTTGCTTGGAGCACCACTATGACCTGAAGTTATACTATGGCCTGAAGTTATTGTAATTCCAAGTTGAAGACTGTGTAGGTTGTGGCTTTGAATTGTAAAATGGCGTGATCTATGACACACTATGTTGAATTAACGACTAAGATTTCTTTTTCTATTAAATTGGCAGATGTGAAGTATAGAAAATCAATGAAGGTGTTTCTAAATATTTTCAAGCACTGCAAATTTATTAGTATGGTTAAAATTTGTAAATTCTAAATAATTCGATAAAAACTGAATAGACTCAACTAAGATCGAGTTTAATCAGGAGCGAATGAGTTTGATCACAGGTGAACATGGGTGATCGGGAGCAATGTAGTTCAATTAGGAAAGAAAAGGCAATCAATAGCAACTGTGACTGAGATTTTGGTTAGAAGTTGAGTCAAATTGGATAGTAATTTTCTAATTCGGGAGATGATTGACAAACTCATATAAACTTGTGGGCATGTGAAATCCCTATCAGACATCAAATAAGTAATATGAGTGGATAACATATGCACTGGAAGCATAGTGGTAAACATGGTAAAACAACAGTTGCGGAGATGCATACAGGATAGGCACATGAGTATGCATAAGCAGCGTTGGAGTACAAGAGTTTGAAATGTGATGTGCAAGATTTTGGCTCAAATCGATAGGTAACCGTAGATGAATGTTCACATAGCTTCTAAGTAGCGAGATTGAGATGATCGGTGAAATGAGAAGGTGTACAATCTGAACGAAGGTTTCTTTTACTCTAGGTTCGATTCATGACAACGATCTCTCTAAATATGTGCACAAATGAATATGTGGAGTTATGACATACATCTTGGCGAATTGGTGCCGAGTATCTCGGTATAGACGTATGGGCCTTGCTAATTTGAGTGTGGTGAATCAATGAAAGCGACAAAATCGACATCGATATCCGTTATCTTTAAAGTGATTTGTAATATTGAAGCCAAAGTGAAAATTATTGGATATGTATCTCATATTTTGTAACAAAAAGTTAGTTTTTTTTTATAGCTAAAATACTAAATTTAATTTAAAGTAGATTATTTGACAAATTAGCTTTTAAATTAATTTTTTAAAAATTGGTTGATTTGATAAAAAGTGACTTTTTTTTTAATTCAATTGAATAGCCTTCGTGCCCTAGACAAGTTCGAGTTTCCTATCAATCGATTACAGAAGTTTCAACTACTAAGCTAGCTTTGGGCCAGTCAATGTGTTTTTGTCTAACTAATGCTATGAGGGATAAATAGACAAAGTGTGGATAGGGTTTTTCCATACTTGTTCTTCAGTTGATAGTGGCGCATCTCTACTCTTCTGCCCTATTTCGTTTAGCGGTCAATTTTTCTATCTAAAAGTCTTTGATCTCAAAAATTGGGGTTAGTGAGTTTGCAATACGCTTGAGTTGGCCTATTGTCCTTTCTAGAAAGAATGATAAGAATAAGAGGGTTGTTCGCCTATCTATATTTTGCAGGTTTAGAACCCTCATCTTGTTTCTACATTTCATTCTCTAATTGGCATTTTTTCCTCTTTTAGTTTTTCTTAGTGTACCACATTGTCTCAAATGAAGCCTAAGCCACTTTTTTTGGCTCGAGGCAAGCAGCCCCGAAAGAAGCCTACCTAGAAAGGTGAAGTCCCCCCTTGGGTTCATCGATTGAGCCCCTTTGATACCCTCTGACTAAGTTTTGATTTTTTAGTTATTTTTGCCGTTTTACCAAAAAGAATATATTTATTTTTTTGTATTCTTAACCAAAAATCTAAAAATATTGAATTCCACACGAAATTAGAATTTTTAGAAATTAATTTTTTAAACTTATTTTTGGCGTTCAAACAAAATTTTTGACACAATTCTCAATACACAAAACAATAAAAAGTTGTTGACAAAAAACAACTCAAATCTCTCAACTTTTTACATTTAAAAAAAATTAAAAGTACTAAAATACCAATTCAATTGCCGTTTGTAAGAGTTGATGTCCCTTAAGTAGTGAGTTAAGACTATCAGTGAAACGAAAAGATGTACAATCTGAATGAATTTTTTTTTAATTCTAGGTTTGATTCATGACGGCAATCTCTCTAAATATGCACAAAGGAAGAAGTGGAGTCACGGCAGATACCCAACAAATTAGTATTGAACATCTCGGTATAGAGGTATGGGCCAAGCTGATTTGAGTGTTGCAAATCAACGGTAACGACAAAATTGACATTGATACCAGTTATTTTTAAAGTGATTTATAAAATTCAAGTTAAATTGAAAATTATTAGGTACGCATTTTGTATTTTGTAGGATGCATATAATTAAAATTTTATTACATATATTTGGATTGAGACAAAGAAGAAGGGTGATTTAGCCCCAAGTCTCTTTTTTATGAGTTACTTGTAATTAAGTCATAATTTAAAATTTTTAATCCAAGAAGCCCAATTCTAAGGCGAATGTTTCAAATTACCCTATTTCTGCTTAATAACTCTTAATACTTGACTTACAACTAAGTTACCATTCTTAATATGAATTGCACCATTACCGAAGTGAAATAATTTGTTTCATTATGGTAATGTTTCAAGTTTTATTATTGTTAGGATCTTTTAAAATGAAATGATTTATTGTATTATAGTAATGTTTAAACTTTTATAACATAAAAAAAATGCTTAAACTTTTCTAAAATAAAATGTTCTATTATGGTATTGTTATTATGTTTAAAATAATAATAAATATTTCATTTTGTTATTATACAAAGGAATTTTTATAGTTGATGATGTAAGAATTTGAAAAATTGCATGTTCTAGTACGATAGACTTCATATAAAATGGATACTATGATTATAATATTATCTTTTTTAAAAATAAGAACAATAATCATAAAATGTCCTCATTTTCGAAGTTATAAATGTGCTAATATTTAGAAAATAATAATGTTCTAAAAATCTGTCGTGGTAATATTTTCAGTATTTAAATATGTGAATGTTTACATATTTTAATGTTCTCATGTTTTCATTATTTGTTAGTAAAACTTAAAATAAGAACATAGCAGTCCAAATTTATTAAAAAATTTAAAAATAAAATCTTGTAAAATAGTTAATTTGTAACTGAAATTTAACTCAATATAATTAATAAAAATAGAAATTTCTGCTAATTAACTCAAAGAAGGAATCCTATAGTGTGCGATTGCTTGATTGAGAATGGACTCATTTAATTTTTAGCAATAATTATTTTGTACTTATTGACACGTTTCTATTACTATTTTTACATTCAAAATTCAAAAGATAAGAAATTAAAGAATATTATTAAAAGGAAACGAGAAATTACAAACATACAAAAAAAGGTTAGTGCTGTGATTATAGATTTATTAATATAGCACTAAAAAACTCAGTCGATCAATCATTCACCATTAGAATTTAAGAATAATTCATTCACAGATGTTTTTATGATTTACGATCCTTTATTAATCGTATAACATATCATTATATATTAATTTAGAATTGTGAGTTACTTAAATACTCATCCAAATTACCTCATCCTACTTAAAAATCATTGTTTAAACTATTTAAGTGGGTTTTCTTGTTAAATGTTAGCAATATTTTGGCCCAATTATTTATTCGTGTATAGGTTATTCTGTTAGAATTTATGGAACTCTCGGTCGGTCTAATGACATAAATCAATTAAATTAATTGTTACCAACCAACCGCTCCTTCAGTGCTGATAAAATAACACGTAAAAAAAGTTAGTTAGCTTTTTTGTAAAAAACACTGGCTTAAAATCTATAAAAAAAAAACTGGTAATTGAAAACTTTTGTTGGGTTTTTAATATTTTTTATTTTACGTTTTTAGTTAAAAAAATTCTTATTATTTACTATTTTGTTTCAGTTGAATAATATTGCCTTCTATATAGTTAATTATTATGATAATATATGATTGGTGTTTGTAGTAAATAAGTTCCTAAATAAGAATATTATTGTTTTGTAGAATGGAATAAAAGCTTTAATAAAGTATCATAGAAATTAATATTTTAATTTGATTTTTTAGCTTTTAATTTTTGGGTATTTTTGCCAAACAACCTATATATGTTGGCTTTTTAGCTTTTTGGCTAAAAAGTCAAAGCATCAAGTTGCCAGTCAACGCCTAAGAGCTTGATTAACAACTAGTTTAAAAGTTAATTTTTTTAGCTAAAATACTAAATTTAATTTAAAATTAGTTGATTGATCAAAAAGTTATTATTTTTTGCTTTTTGTTAAAATTGAATAGTATTCTTGCTCTAGACAAGTTTTAGGTTCCTATCGATCAATTACAGAGGTTTTAAGCACTAAACTTGTTTTGAGCTAGATTTAGAATGTTTTTTTTTTGTGTGTAACTAATGCTATAAGGGATAAATAAGCAAAGTGTAGAACAGTTTCTTCATACTTGATTTTCATATGATAGTGGCGTATTTGTACTCTTCTGTTCTATTCTATTTAAGGATCAATCTTTTTATTTAAAAGTTTTTAATCTTAGAGACTAGGGATAATGAGTTTGCCAAACGCTTGAGTTTGCCTCAAGTGAAGCCTAAGAGGTAAGCCAGTTAAAGAAAAGAAGCCAGAGAAAGATGCCATCGATACATTCCTTTTATTTATAGATAGGTGGGTAGAAAAAATAAGTAAACCGAGCACAAATAATCAGGTCTCATATATATATATATATAGTTAAAAAGATAATGAAATGAAAAAAGAACTGAAATAAAATGCACATTACGTGACCTATGGCTACACTTGACGGTAAGTCATCAGAACAACTGCAGCTAATGGCTAGTTAGCTAACCCACATTACCAACTTATTCATCAGTCAGAGCCTTGTGATTTTTTTTACTGAGCTATAATGTTACGGTTACTTTGTTTAAGTACCGCATAATATGTTATTTCATGTATAATGATTAAAAATTGGTTATATTGAACTAAATTATATATATTTTTGTTTATTTTTATTTTTTTAAAATTTTTGTTTCATTTTTTGACTAAAATTTTTTACTGTTTCGAATCATCATGAACCGAAAAAAATCTAAAATTTTGATTAAAAAATAAAAAAATTTACTAAATAAAAAAATAAACAATATAAAATTTAACTTATTAGCTTTATTTTGGCCTTTTAACTAGGTTGTTTATTTTTGTTTTTTTCTGAACCATTTTTGTATTTCAATTAAACTTTTTTTTAATTTTATTGCCTGTCTCAATAAAAGAAAACAAAATAATATAATTAAACGATAAATTTTTTTTTTTAAAAACAAAAATATATAAATAAGTAATTATTTCAAACGAGACCAATAAATTATATGTGGATAAAATAACACGTCATCTACTACTCGATATGATTACCCAAGCATTACTGTTTTGCTCATAAAGGGGTTCGGGGCCATGTTGTCCGGACCTGACCATCCTAAGAAAGCGACTCGAGAGTGGCTGCAGTCATCAATAGCCATAGTACTGAACCTGGGTCGGACCCAGAATGTTGAAGATGGGTCCCTTTCTGATCACTGTTCTTTCCTCATCATCTCCACGGAACCCATCAACCTACATATGATCACACTGAAATTCACTGAGTTTTAAAAAATAATAATAAAAAAATTCACAGCAGAGTTTTGAGTTTCCTTTTGCACTTTTTACTATTGTCCTTTTCACTAATTGAAAAAGACCATAGAAAATAAGTGAAAAATTCAAGAAAGTGAAAATACTATTTTAACTTTTGACAATTTTCTTTGCTCTTATCCCGCCTTTGTTTGCTTTATTTTATTTTTTTATTCCGATCATAAAAAAAAAAAGAAAAAATGGAGATAGAAAATTTGTTTTTCCTATCTCGATTTACTCGCCATGATTATATTGGCGGTGTAGGGATTAATATGCGTGAATTTTACTTATTTTTATTTTAAGTAATTTTTTTAATATTTTAACCAAGAATTTTTATTTTTTCAATTTCTCTTATTAAACAATATAAAATATAACTTATTAACTTGTTTTAATTTATTAGTATCTTTTTTGAACTTCCTTTTTTATATTTTAGTAAAAAAATATTTTTTTTTCGATTCACTTATATGAAAAATTATTTAAAAAATATAATAGTTTAATCAAACGATAAAAAAATTATTAAGAATAAAAGTAAAAAAAATTAAAATATAAACAAATAAACTATTACCTCGAGCAAAACTGTTATTTGAGTACATTTATATGTATAATATATATAATTTATTTTTTCAAAATACATTAAAACTAAAATACAAAAATATTACACATATATCTCACTTTTTATCTCTTATGTTTTATTTGTTTATCAATATAATTACAATTACCCATCAACTATAATTTCTATTATACTATAACATTCCACATTCTTACTAAAATATAAATTGATTTTACAAATTCGGCCCCACCTCCGCACCTCCACCGTGTTGCCATTTCTAAAACAATATTTTGGACCTAATTGAAAACTTAATTTTTTAGGTTTTTTTTTTTTTTGCTAAAAGGCAGAAAAAAAAAAACTAGCATAATCTATTTGACAAAAAATAAAAAAATTAAACCAAAAAATTAATTTCTAAAATGCTATATTAAAATTTCTATTTTATTTTAAAAGACAAGAATATTCTTGCTTAATAACTTACATATTACTAATATCAATTATATATAATTATTATAATCAATTATATAAAAAAATAATATCATACTATTTGAACAAAAAATAAAAAA
>JAOTRH010088028.1:0-16740 GCA_034768845.1 Heliamphora exappendiculata | reverse complement strand
GTCTTTAGTACAGCTCTCCAGTCTACACTGTTGAGTCTAATGTAAAGAAAAATTATTTTTAATAGTTGACCGATCGATCGGTGGTGAGACCGATCGATCGTTGGTATCTGCATGTGAGAAACAGATAACAGTGTAAGATTGCTTGATAGACCGATCGACCCATCTTTAGACCGATTGATCCGTCTATGCGGAATGTATTTATAAGCTGCTAGGGGTGTAGTAGCCACCAAGGTTTTTCATTATTGTTCTTCTGTGATATTTTATAATCTCTCTCCCAGAACTTCTTCTCTTCTTTGTAACCTCCAATCAATAGTGAAAGTATGTGATCCCGTGAACGTAGGCACAACTTGTGGAACTACGTAAACCTTTGTATTTATGTGCGATTGTCTCTTCTTCGTTGATTATTCCGTGTTTGTGTGACCGTGGTTGATCTTGAGCAGGATTAGTTATCGCGTTCTAATCCTCAACAACTAGTATCAGAGCTCCGGGTTAGGAGGTTGATGAACACACATGGCAGAAGAAGGTAAATCGACAAGAATCGAGAAGTTCGATGGTACAGACTTCAATTATTGGAGGATACAGATAAAAGATTATCTGAATGGGAAGAAGCTACACTTGTCACTCTTAGGATCCAAACCAGAGAACATGAAGGATGAGGATTGGGCGTTGCTTGACAGACAGGTGCTGGGAGTCATCAGATTAACGTTGTCCCGGTCGGTCGCACACAACGTAATCAAGGAGAAGACTACGGCGAATATGATGGCGGCACTGTCAAGTATGTATGAGATGCCGTCAACAAACAATAAGGTACACCTCATGAAGAAGCTCTTTAACCTAAAGATGGCTGAGAGTACACCCGTTGCACAACACTAAACGAATTCAATACCATCACGAATCAACTATCTTCAGTGGATATCAATTTTGATGATGAAGTCAGGGCTTTGATTGTGTTAGCCTCACTACCAAACAGTTGGGAGGCTATGAGAAAGGTAGTGAGTAACTCTACCGGCAAGAACAAACTGAAGTTTGACGATGTTAGGGATTTGATATTGAGCGAGGAAGTTCGCAGGAGGGATTCGGGTGAGGTATCTAATTCAGGGTCAAATGTCGGTACGACATTAAATGTTGAAGCACGCGGTAGATGTAATGACAGGAATCAGAACAGGGGCAGGTCTAAATCTAGAAGAGGTAGAAGCAAGTCCAAGTCAGGACGGTAGACTGAATGCTGGGGTTGTGGCAAGACTGGCCATATCAAGAAGAACTATAAGGGGCAGAAGAAGAAGGCTGATGGTGAGTCAGCCAACGTTGTGATAGAGAATGTCTAGGATGCTTTGATCCTATCAGTTGATAGCCCTATTGATTCTTGGGTGTTGGATTCACGAGCATCCTTTCATACGACGACACACCAAGAGATTATGAAAAATTATATTGTCGATGACTTCGGCAAGGTATATTTGGCAAATAGGGAAGCTTTAGACATCGTGGGTATAGCCGATATCAGAATCAGAGTGCCGAACGGGTCAGTATGGACGATACAGAAGGTACGGCATGTACCTAATCTGACGAGAAATTTAATTTCAGTTGGCCAGTTGGATGCTGAAGGTCATTAGTGACCTTTGTTGGTGGCACATGGAAAGTCACCAAATGAGCTATGGTAGTGGCTCGAGGAACGAAAACAGGTACCCTATACATGACTACTAGTACAAGGGATACAGTGGCACTGGCAGATAACGGTTCAGACACGAGCTTATGGCATCAGAGGCTGGGGCACATGAGCGAGAATGGTTGAAAATTCTTGAGTCAAAGGACAAGTTACCGGGTTTGAAGTCTATAGAATTTGATTTGTGTGAGGGTTGCATCTTCGGGAAGCAGAGAAAGGTTAGTTTTTTGAAAGGCGGCAGGACACCAAAGCCAGATAGGCTAGAGTTGGTGCACACAGATTTGTGGGGTCCTTTTCCAGTTGCATCTCTTGGAGGCTCGCGGTATTACGTGACATTCATTGACAACTCCAAAATGAAGGTATGGGTCTACTTTCTGAAGCACAAGTCTGATGTGTTTGATACTTTTAAGAAGTGGAATGCTCTAGTTAAGACTAAGACCGGATTGAAGCTGAAGTGCTTGAGGTGAGACAATGGAGGTGAATACACGGACGGAAGATTCAGAAATTTCTGTGCAGCTAGTGGAATCAGGTGGGAGAAAACCATACCAGGAACGTCACAAAAAAATGGCGTGGTTGAGCAGATGAACTAGACACTGAATGAGAGAGCCAAAAGCATGAGACTGCATCCTGGGCTACTCGATTGCTTTTGGGCTGATGCAGTGAACACAGCAGCCTATCTTTCGAATCGGGGATCGTTAGTACCATTGGAATTCAGAATTCCAGAGGAGGTTTGGAGGAGAAAGGAGGTAAACTTATCTTTTTTGAAAGTTTTTGGTTGCACGTCCTATGTTCATATTGATGCTGATACTAGAGGCAAATTGCAACCAAAGTCTAAAGTCTGTTATTTTATTAGATATGGTGATGACGAGTTTGGCTATCGATTTTGGGATGACAAGAAACGAAAGATCATCAGAAGCAGAAATGTGGTGTTCTATGAACAGGTGCTGTACAAGGATAAGTCAAAAGCTGAGACAGACAGTGTGTTGCCAGAGAAGAATAAATTCGAGTTCATTAACTTAGATGACATTTCTGAGGGAGCCAAATAGAACGGGGATGAGGAAGACAAAGAGAACGTGAATCCACAAGTGGAACACAATACGCCAGTAACTATAGTCAGGAGGTCTTCCAGGAGCATCAGACCGCCACAGTGGTTTTCACCATCCCTGTTCTACATTCTTCTCACTGATAGTGGTGAGCCAGAAAGTTATGCAGAAGCCTTACAGACTGAGAGTTCGATGAAGTGGGAGTCAGCAATGAAAGATGAGATGGATTCTCTGCTGACAAACCAGACATGGGAGCTGACTGATTGCCAGCTGGAAAGAAGGCTTTGCACAACAAGTGGGTATACAAAGTGAAGAAAAAACATGTTGGCAGCAGACGCTACAAGGTAAGGTTAGTTGTCAAGGGATTTCAACAGAAGGAAGGAGTTGACTTCCCTGAAATCTTCTCCCCAGTTGTGAAGTTGACAACTATCAGAACAGTGCTGGGAATTGTAGCTGTAGAGGATTTGTTTCTGGAGCAGTTGGATGTCAAGATTGTGTTCCTTCACGGTGAGCTGGAAGAAGACATATACATGCGTCAGCCTGAGGGATTTGTAGTAAAAGGTAACGAAGACATGATCTGCAAATTGAAGAAGAGTTTATATGGTCTGAAGTAAGCTCCAAGGCAGTGGTACAAGAAGTTTGATAGCTTCATGCAGAGTACCCAGTTTACTAGGCTGGAGGCAGATCATTGCTGTTATGTCAAGAGTTTTGACAGCTCATATATCATTCTACTATTGTACGTAGATAATATGCTCGTTGCCGGGTCGTGCATCGAGGAGATCAACAAGCTGAAAAAGAAGCTGTCAAAACGATTTGCCATGAATGATTTGAGAGCTGCCAAGCAAATTCTTGGGATGAGGATAGTAAAAGACAGAGCCGCAGGAACCATGAAACTATCTCAGGAAGAATATGTGAAGAAGGTGCTGAGCAGGTTCAACATGAATGGTGCTAAACCTATCAGTACATCCTTAGCTAGCCATTTCAGCCTAACTAAGGATCAGTCTCCAAGGACAGAGCAGGAGCAAGAGCACATGAGCAAGGTTCCCTATGCATCGGCTATTGGTAGCCCAATTTATGCTTTTGTCTGTACCAGACCAGATATCGCACATGCAGTGGGAGTAGTCAGTAGATACATGAATAATCCAGGGAAGCAGCATTGGGATGCTGTCAAATGAATTCTGAGATATTTGAAGGGGACTACAGATACATCCTTGTGTTTCACGAGGACATGACTGAAGCTCCAGGGCTATATGGATGCAGACTTAGCAGGCGATGTTGATAGTAGGAAGAGCACCACTAGGTTTGTCTACACTTTGGGGGGCACAGTAGTGAGCTGGGCTTCAAAGTTGTAGAAGATTGTGGCACTCTCTACTACAGAGGCATAGTATGTTGCAGTGACAGAGACTAAAAAGGAGATGGTATAGTTATAGGGTCTCTTGGATGAGTTGGGTAAGAAGGTTGACAGAGGAACGCTCTACAGTGATAGCCAGAGTGCTATCTTTCTTGCAAAAAACCCAGCATTCCAGTCCAGGACGAAACACATACAACTGCGGTATCACTTCATTCGCTCTTTATTGGACAGCAGTCAGTTGAATCTTAAGAAGATTAGCGAGGCAAAGAATCCAGCTGATATATTGACAAAAGGCGTTAACATTGACAAACTGAAGTTGTGCTCGGCTTCAGCTGGTCTTTAGGGATAGAAGACAAGAGGTTGGGTCACACAGGTTGATTGGTTGTGTTGGTGGTTTCAAAATGTTAATGAGTTTGATGGAATTTCTCAAGGCTTGGAGTAGTTTACTTCAAGTGGGAGAATTGTTGAGCCTAATGTGAAGAAAAATCATTTTTAATGGTTAACCGATCGATTGGTGGTGAGACCGATCAATCAGTGGTGTCTACATGTGAGAAACAAAGAGTAGTATAAGACCGCTTGATAGACCGATCGATCCGTCTATGAGACCAATCGATCCGTCTATGCGGAATGTATTTCTAAGCTGCTAGGGTTGCAATAGTCGCCAAGGTTTTTCATTATTGTTCTTCTGTGATATTTCGTAATCTCTGTCCCAGAATTTCTTATCTTCTTTGTAATCTCGAATCAATAGTGAAAGTGTGTGATCCCGTAGACGTAGGCACAACTTGCCGAATCACGTAAACATTTGTGTTTGTGTGCGATTGTCTCTTCTTCGTTGATTATTTCGTATTTGTATGATCGTGGTTGATCTTAGGCAGGATTAGTTATCACGTTCTAATTCCCAACGTCCACTATTTATGATGGCCATGTTTGATATTTCGGGTAGAATTAGAAGGGATTAGTAGTTTGAAGATTAATTTATAGTCTTGATTTATTATGTTCGTTGGATTAGATGTCTTTAGTATTGTAGTTCATTTTTAAGATTGACAAAAAGGGAACATGTTTTAGGCAAAAAGTTTGAGATTATTCTTCAATTAAGTATTATGTGTAATTAAGTAGTTAACCCAAATTATGTCAAATCTTGAAGCAACAAAATATCACAAAAAAAGGCTAGATAGCATTTTAAAAAACGAAATAAACACTCGAATTTATGACCAAAGACATTGAATCCTCAAAAAAAAAAGAGAGAAAAACTCAAATATTCTTGCTGAAAAAGAAGAATAACCTTTTGGCTTACACACTGGATCATTGTCGTATCGTACTAAAATTAATATTTAAAATTCTAAATCTAACAACTATTTAGTAGATAGCGATTAAATCCAAATATCAGGGGAAGACTAAATCACAATTTTATAACTTAAAACCTAATTTGATTTTTCCACTCAAAAAGATTTGTTTGTTTCAATTAATCTAAAACCTAAAATTAAACAAATTGAAAATAAAAGACTTGATTAGATGAGAGAGAAAGTTCCTAGAATTTTAAATCAACCTTAACTAGTATTTTAGGTTCGTTATAATTCTATTTCTTTAATACAGTTCAACTTTAATATGGTCTCGGCTATGAGCCTGACACAGATGATCAAGAACATAAAGACCAATCCAAACTCTATTTTAGATTAGCACGAACCATCTGTTAAAATCAGGCACAATCCGTTCTATTAAAGCATAAGCTATGTCACATTTGGATTGAAACAAGAATATAAAATAATTGTATGATCTCGTATTCACAATCACTTAAAGTAAAAACAAAAATTAAATTAAAACTTTAAAAATACGTTGATCAAAAGTCAACATCTGAAAACCATACAATGAAAATTAAAACTGTATTTAAAAGAAACTAAGAATTGAAACTATTTTAAAGTATCAACTAGGGTTTCATCAACCCCATGGAGGAGAAGAATGGCCATTTATTCTGCAGCTTTGTTCCATGAAGTGTTGAAGAAGATTGGATTCTTGGGTCTTCGTCTTTGTCTTCGTCTTTTTATCACTTCCGGAGCCTCAGTTGTCGCCTCTTGAAGTCTCTTCAAGTCTGGAATTGAATGTATCAAAATATGTGCATACCTGCTCTTTTATAATAAAGCTGCGTCCTAGGGCTGCATAATCAGTTACGCTTAAAATATGTGGTCCGTCTAGATGCTTGTCTAGACGAAATTCTTCTGCGTGGATCCATTTGGACGCTTGTTCGGATGGAATATTTTTGGTTGAATTTGTCCTGACGCAACTTTTTTCGTCTTAACACAAATCCGTCCTAACGGACTTCAAATCCATTTAGACGCAACTTTTCAAAAAATACCCATTTTGTCTTTTTTTCAACTTTTGACTCATTTAAAGTTCGATTCTCCATTATCTTGCCCTATTTGATGCTGACACAAAATCACTACTAAAGGATATTGATAGGCACATAATCGAGACTTAACTTAGTGTAATTTAGAAGATTAGATCAATATTTTTACATACCCATCACACATTTATTTATAATAGTTACAAATCATAGTTTTAGTAGTAGAATAAAACCTAATAAGAAAGTAACATTAATTTAGGCAACTTTCTTGCTAATCAAGAAAAATAATAAGAAAAACTAAAAGTTAGCAACCTTAACTAGGAGAAAAATCAATGTGCCAAAGCAGGCAATATTAAAATAAAAAATTCTAAAATAAAATAGTTTCTACAAATAAGAATTTCTATAAATAAAATCTTATTGATCCACACCCTTTCTTTTTGCTTTGCCACTTGTTCTAAATCAGTTTCCTCTACTCGGATAGAAATCAACCTCAAGTTCAAATCTAAATCTTCTTTCTTAAATATTTTAGTGCGTTTGTATTTATTGGGAGTTTTTTTTTTCTTGGCATATGTTTCTGTCAATTTTGATTTGTCAATTCCTTCTCTGTCAAGCCTTTCTTGATCTAGCCAATATTGTATGAAGTGTTGTGAATTTCAAGTCATGACTCGATTAAATCCAACCCATAAGCCACGTTAGTAAAGAATACAACCAAGTTACAAACGAACACAAACAAAAACAAGAACAAAAAATAACCAATGATGCACACGCATAAGTTTTTACGTAGTTCGATAATGGTGCCTACGTCCACGTACTCATATTTTTTTTTATTAATCTAAGGATTACAAGAGAAATAAAAATCTTGACGTTTCCCTCATACAAAAACATGGCATACTGCACTTTTTATAAAGGCCATTTGGTTAAAATATAACCCTAACCGCCGCACAGCTAAAACTATTCCTCGACTGTCCGCTCAAGTAGACCCATGTCCGCTCGAGCGGCTACTAGCCTGAGACCGCCTCCGTATAAGCTCGCTTGTTCGGGCCTTCTAGTTGCTCGAGCAGTCACTAAACAGAGAGATTTTTTCTTCACTCTCAATATGAAGATGGATGGGGTTTGGTTAGTAGCTTTAGATGATATACTAGCCTCTTTACAAAAAGATTTCATAACTCTCAGTATCCACGATCATATCACAAACCTTTTGTTTAACCGAACAACGTGATTGAAAGATAATGTGAAGTTGGATGTGGACCTTTGTTTTTAGCGTTAATAGTTCCTATTGCACTACATAGTTGACTCAATCTTCATCCTATTCGGCAAACTTGACTCCCTCATAAGAATCATCCTCAAGTTTTGCACCCTCTCTAGCCTCAGTGTTTATCATCTTCTACGAGTTTTCCCGGTTGGCGATCTAGACAAATATTGGAGCGGTGGCACAGCTTGTCGCACCTATAACACCTATCATTTGTTGGCTTGGCATAGGGACTCGAATTTCTAGGCGCATCTCCTAAATATGTTAGCTTTTGCTCCAACTGTTCGACTTTGAAAGGCATGTTAGGAGCATCCTCCACAGTTCATAAGACTTGTAGCTCAATCTTCTCCCAAATGGATGACTTCAACCGATTTAGGTATTTGGCTACCTAGTGACCTTCTGTGTCGTTCAAATTATTGCGATCTGACAATCGAAGAAATTCAGCTGTATAATCAAATAGTAATTTCAAATAATGCGAACAAGTTCGGTATAACTGGAATAGATACTACTTATAATTTGACAGAAGAAATATATTCATAAGTAGCTGCTTCATTCTATGCCAAGTTCTAATGAGTATTGTCTTTCCTTGCCATTGTCTGTTCCTTTGCAATTGATCCCTTTATACTGTGTGTCACTCTTCGACTTGTATGTGACAAGTCTCCCCATTTTTGTATGGATTTTTTTGAACCGTTTCAATTAGAATAATGCAAAAAGTAAAAAATTTTGATTCAAAAATAATAAACATTCAGTAAAGATGAAAATTAGCAATATGAAATTCAACATATGGGCTTATTTTAGTATTTTTCTATTTTTGAACTTATTAAACTTTAATCAAGAAATTTATTTTCCTGACTCATCTAAGTGAGAGAAGTCTAATAGTTAGATTAAACATTGAAAAAAATTTACACTACAAATAAAATTATAAAAAAAAAAGTAAGCACTTATCCCAAACGGGCAAAATGTAATATAATGATTTGGAACAGAAATTAAACGAAACCAATTCCAGTACAATCACGTTCACACTAAACTTAAAAATTTATTGTGGCCCTGTTTGGGCTAATTTTGGTAATTTTTTGTTTTTTATTTTTTTTTATATTTTGATTAAACAACTTTAATTTTTCAAATTATCTCGATAAGATAAACTAAAAAAAGTAAAAAACAATCACAAAATAAAAAAAAATCACTAAAAACAAAAATAAGCAATATAAAATTTAGTTATTGACTTATTTTTGTCTTTTAACGTTTCAAGATTTTGATTAAAAAGTAAATTTTACTTCTAGCTACCTTCATTCATAGAAGTAAAAATTTTACTATGTCCTCATAATAACAATTAATGTCACACATGTCCCCATAATTTTCATTAGGTGAGATGAGATATGTGTCTGTCAAATTTGGGACGCACATTATGAGCCTTTTCCTTGGGTTCATGGATGGAATGTGACTTGGGCAGGAAAAGGTGTGGAAGCTTCATAAGGGCACTTGCTTTGAGGGGCTTCCCACATGGAGGAGCAAGAGGGAGAGGGAGAGGAACCAGTAATTATTTAGCTATTTTAGAGCATTATATGTTATTATTTATATGGTGTTTTTATTTAATAATATAATAAAAATTATTATGCATGGACCAAAAACAAAGTTAGAAAAATTATTATGTACTTTTAGAGTATTACATGACATCATTTATGTGACACTGCTGACTAAGGACGTTAAAAATTTGCCTAGACCAAACAAATTGACTAGATCGAATCAATCCGCTCAATTTTGGCTGGTTGTTAAATATGAGTTGGCCTGCACGATTAATTTAAGAGAAAGAAGAAAATTAATATTCGGTTCGAAAGCTATTCAACAAATATTAAATTGAAATAAATCACAACTTATGGATGAAATGTCAATCAAAATAGCAAGTGATTACTTTATTTAGTTTTTGAATTCGTTTAAATCTTGTCAATACGTATTTTGTTGAGAATTTAAAATTTTCAGGTAGTTTGATTGTTATTTTGTTCAGTGTTATGATATTCAGTTATTTTTAACTATTAGAAAATTTAATACTTAAATATTGGTCATGTTGCATATATACTTGGGGTAGAATTAATGGTCCAATATTTTTTAGTAATTAATTGTCTCAGTTATGAAAGAGTTTAACTGATTAAACACACCAAACCAAACCAACTTTGTTATGATAGTTCGATTAGGTATAATGGTAAATTTGATCGATTTCAGTGTGCAAAAAAGCCAAGCCAAAACTGTCGGTTCGGTGTAAATTTTTTCGAAAAATCGACCAAATCAAACCATTTAGATCATTATTTTTGGCGAATAAAAAAACTAATACATATTAAGTGAGTTACCTCTCCCACTTACTCAACAAGAATGGATAACTATTTTTCAACTAAAGAATTTTTGTTACATAATTAGATAAGAGTATTACGTGGGCAATATTACACGGTGCTTTGAGATTACGAAATAATTACTCACAATATTAATTTATTTTTGTTTGGTATGTAAAAATAAGAGTAACTCGCTTATTGTGCATTTGACATTTTATTTATCGAGAATACTATATAACTAATGTCATGTAACTAATACTATATAATATTCCGAGTGTATCTAATAATTTGTCCAAATGGAAAGAGAGAGGGGTCTTTTAACATTAACTAATGTCACGTAACCAATACCATATGGTATTATGTGAATATCTGATAATTTGTCCAGAGGGAGTGGGAGAGTGAGAGGGAGAGGTTTTTTAACATTAAGGTCTTTATTGGTAATTAACTTTTAGGTTAAAATTTTAATTTAATTAGAATTACAAAAAAGTTGAAGTAGACCAGTTTGTCTGGCTAATAAAGCGGTTAGAAAAAAACATAATCATTTTTTTCTTTAAGCAGTACAATACATATTAATATTATTTTTTTGATTAAAAATATTAAAAGGCCAAAAAAATTTAAATAAATTAATACTTAATTTACCAATCAGAGCCTAAGTTGAAGAGGGAGATCAAGATCAAGGGATTATAATGTTTCATGTGACCCTTGAGTAAAATGTTCCCTAATGCAAAACAGTATTTTTATTTCATGATTTTGGCATGCATGTGCACTTGGGCTTAATTAATTTACATGACATATATTTGGAAATTCTGTATTTGAAGTCATATTCATATTCATGTAATATCTTGATATTTCACATCGAAAAGAGAGAAAATTTTTAGGTTATAAAAAAAATTCTTAAAATTTTATATAGTTACGAGACATTTTTTCAAGTAGTACAGATCTTAACAGAACTCCGCAGTTAAACGTGCTTGGGCGGGAATAATGTAAAAATAAGTGACCTCCTGAGAAGAACAAAATTGTAAAATTTTTTGTCCAAAACAGACAATATCGTTGCCACAAAGAAGGTGAGAGTGTTATAATTCAAATCTTGAATTCATTTCAATTATTCTTTGGGTTGGGATGGAGGAGAATTGGTTTCATTATATTAATTATATTTACTTGAAGGTTGTCGGCACAATTGTGGGCTCATGTGATCTTTTATTATCTTCAATAGTTCAATGATATATGCTTCCACCCCCAAATTCCTCCCAATTTTCTCCGAATATAAAAATAAATAATTATTTTTTAAGTACGAATATATGTCTAAATTTTATTTTTTAAAAATATAATAACTCTAAAACATAAAAATATTATGTTTATCTCTTTTTTTTATCTCCATTTCTTACTTTTTGGCTCTTTAGTTCTAATGATTTATCAATTGCTATTTTTTATTTATTATATTATTTATAACTCTTATTAGTATTACTCTTTTAAAATTTAAGAATTATTTTCAAAATATTCTCGTCCTCGCAATTTTTCTGATATTTTCTTTCGATCATATCATGATTAGATAGAGGATGGAGATCGAAGACCATATCCCTACTCTACCCCGCCCATTGACATCCCTATTTGAGAATGCACATTCAAATTTGAGTTATTGCTAAAATATGGTAATTATGCAAGAATCCAAAGTAAAAAAAAAAAAAAGAGAGTTCAGTGCACAACATCCTACTAGAACGAGTTTAAAGAGAGTAAAATATGCAGTTTTACAAGCATTTTGTAAAACATTGGTTTTTTTCATAAGTGAAAGAGATAAAAATGAGTCAATCAAAGGATAAAATTCTAGACTTGTTGAGAAGATAGACTTTTTAAACTTGCTTCATTAAATTTATTTTTGCAACTAAAATTACTCAAGAAATTATTAAATTAATTCTGAATATTTATATATATTAGTTATGAATATAAAAAGTTCTTTAATAAAATCAATTCAGTTATTCACCGGTTGCCTCAGAGAGTTTCATATTTAGGCCCTAATTGGTAATTTGCTTTTTTCTTTTTTAGCCGAAAAGCTAAATTGAGTTAAAAATAAGTTATTTAATAAATTAGATTTTATTTTGAGTTGTTTTTTTATGAAAAATATTGAATAGAGTAATAATCCTTCTATTGGTACAGTACATATAAGTACTGTTCAAATACCACGTATCATTTTTAAATTTTTCTCTACAGAATAATATATAATTAGTAAAAAAATATTATCCAACAACGAATAATTTAGTATAACATAAATGTTTATCTAGCATACTATTTAAACTGATAAGTATATATCTAATTTTTAGTTTTGTTATTTATGATAAGCTAGATAATACAAAATCGTGATAAATTTAATATTTAGTATTTTTAATCATAAATTAATATTAACTAATATGAGAACTCTCCCTCTCTATGTTGTGTTTGAAACTTAAATTTGAGTGAAAAAGTAAAAAAATAAACAGAAAAAAGAAAAAAAAGAAATTAAGTAAAGTCATTTATTTATTTATTTAATCAATTACCGGTACCTATCCAGTATTTTCGTTACCACCCATTATTTTTCTATATGATTGGGGTCGGCACATATTTACTGGTATCTTTAACATAACGAAATTAGAGTATTAGATTACAGGTTTTCATATATATTGGTATGTATCAATTTATATTGACTGATACAAAACAGTACTAAAAACATTAACTAAAGTCTACAATCAAAAAAATTACAAGTAAATTAGGGCAAAATTCTCAATACGCTCATGTTTTGTGGATGCACATTAAATTATTTATGAATGTTTGTAGAATGCTTTAGTTTGTATTATGAACCATATGAAGTGGTAAATTAAAAATTGTACAATCAATGTGAGCACAAAAATTATGTGGTTTTTAGTTATGGTTTTTTACAAGTAAATTTATGAATTTTACGGCTAATATTACCAACTTTTACCAAGAAATTTAGGTCTCGTTGTTTTTTGAATTATTTTTGGAGTAATTGAATTTGGTGGAACTATAAATAAAATTGAATTATACAGTGGGATAAATATATGATAAATGATTGAATATGGTAGCAATATAAAAAAAATTGTGATGGACAAATAATGCAGTGAGATAAATAGTTTGACTAAACAATACATATAATAAAATTATGTAACATAAATTTTTTTATTCTATGTTCTATTTGAATGAAATTTGTAAATTAATAATTAAATGTGTGATTATTTTCTATCTATTGTATGAAATAAGAATATAATTCAAAAAACTTATCCCCTACAATACCACATTTCATGTGTTATAATTCAAAAAACTTATCCCCTATATATATAGTTAAAGCCGAACTTTTCGTTTAAAATCACTTTAAGTAAAATAAAAAATAAAAAGTTAATTTGATAAATTTTGAAGTGGCTTAAAGTTTAAAAGCTTATTAATTAGTTTAAAATGAATTTAAGACAAATGCCTAAATTATTATTTTTAAATTTTTATATATTTTGTTATTAAATATGGATCTTATTTGATAGATCTTGATGAGTAGGTTCTAAAAATATATCTTCTACAGAAAAATATATCTAATAAGAATTATGATATTTTTTTGGAAAGATATATATAAATATTTTTTGGTTAATAAATAAAGTTAAAAGCCATAAACTAAAAGGCTAGAACCTTAAGTTGCTAAATAAAACAAATAACCTTTTTAATTTAAGTCAAAAAGCTTTAAGCAATGTTAAGCTCAGAATCAAACTAATCCTAAATTCTTGATCTATTGAAAGGAAAGATTGCGCTTTTGCAGTGACAAAAAGTCCCATCCAGTGGGTAAAATGTGTTGAAAATGAGGGATTGGAATCCTCTCCATTTGCTAAAAAAATGCTCCATTTTTATATAATAGTATTTTTTCCAGACCTATCAAGATTATTCAAACCGTTCATACTTTAATATTTACTAAAAATATTATTTTACATGCAAAAAATTTAATTTATCAGATATCGACAACAAAATTGTTGAATCACAGCAGTTCTATAGTTTATTTTAAAATCTTTATTATCGATCATTTTAAAAAATAAATGAATTCCAACCATATAGTTATTGGATTAACCTAATTTTTTTTTATATGCATGACCTTCTCTGTCAATCCAATAACATAAACGATTCAAGTCACTAAATAAATTATCTTAATAACCTTAAACTAAAAATTGAGATCTCCCTATTTATTTTAAAATGGTGATGACCTAAGCTCAAAATGAGTGGTGTGAGCGCATCTCTTTTCGTGGGTAAACTATTATTCAAAGTCTCTATAAATATATATTGTCGGTAGCCACAACCTTCTATGCCCTTTCTCTAAGTGTTGTTGTAGCTATGTGATTAGAAAAATATTTGTTAATTAATTTTTTTAAAAATTAAATTTGTTATCCATTTATTCATAAATAAATGTAATCCAATTACATAACTATAGATATTAAATTAATTTTATTTTTTACATAAATAACAAATTTGAAAAAATAAATAATGAACAAATTCAATTATAAAAATATATCCAAAAATCATATCCATTAAAAGCAAAACAGCTTATTATCTCTCAAAAAGCATAAGCACACACTAGTACTCTCCCATAACTCTTAAGCATTCTTAGATATGCTTTTGGATCATTATTTATGATATATGTATTTCATTGCCCATGCGATTGCTTTTAGATTTTAACATAACAAGATGATGCATTTGCTTAAAGTCAAGGCACGCCAAACCTTTTTCATTTCTTTTCTTTTTCTTTTTTTTTTTAGTTTTTTTAAGTTCTTTGCTAAAAAAAAATGCCGAAGAAAAGATTACATTGCATCCAATGTAGGACCTAGCTAGATTGTTTCGTTGGACTAAGCATGGAGGGACAAGACATAAATAAAGGTATTGGGGGTCCACAATGTGAGTCTTTATTATTAAATCTTAGAGGGACAAGACTTGTTAAAAAAAGGTATTGGTCCACAATGTGAGTCTTTTATCTCTTAGGGTATGTTTGGAGTTTTGATACGATTCTATTAAATCATACCAAATTAAATGTGATATAAGAAAGAATAAGATATATTTCCGCTTCAAGTGATGTATTAGATTGAATAACAAAATTTATTGAATTTACTTTAAATATGTAATCGAATATAATATATTTTTAATACTCTCATATACGGTGACTTATATAGTTATATCAAATTTATTCATGCTTTTATTGGGATCCGAAACACACTATTAGAACTATTGGTTCTAAATTTGTGTTATTGGATTGAATTAATAACACTCTCAATTTTAAATTACAAATATTAAATTCATGATGTTATTAGTACCGCACATTTTGAAATTATTTTCTTTTCTTATAAAATTAACAAAAATAACTCTACAATTGCACAGAATGCATAATCTCATCAATTATAACATATTATAAAAAAATATATAAATTCTTAATATTATCTTAAGGGGGAACGAATTCAATTTGACCCAGATCCTCAGCTGACCCACTAGGCTATATATGTGGGAGGCGTCCCATGTAAATCCAATAGACGGCCTATAACACTTACGGTCCAAAATGTATAGAATACTAAAGTCGAGCTCTCCAGCATTAATAATGATAACATAGCAAAGCAAGGAGAATTAATTATAGTAGTGTGACTGAGCTAAAAGTATTACTAGAAGTAGTATAGCCGAACTAAGTGCATTAATAACAAAATAACAAAACTTGCAAACTCACTGTCACACATCTTCTCAAAAGATATTAGTGTGACCTATTCACCTACAATGAAAGGCCTGTGGTGGGAATCAGCTCGTCATGAGCCTACAAAAAAGACATAAGACATGTCCATCAACGGCCAAATTCACATTACAAGACACATGCAATATTCCTTTTTAAAAATTTTGTCAAAGTGCATTCCCATAAACATATTCTTTTCTCTCTATTTAACAGCAAATTAACTTGCCCATTAGAGTGGCCTTCCAATACTTGCCGTCGACCAGCTTAACAGTTACCACTCTATTTAGGTCCGTTGGACCCATCTAACAGACTCATCGCTCATCATAAAATTTACTTATTTATTCTTTTTCAATGAAACTATAGCGGACACGCCCACAATCACTTTTACAACCAGCACATTGCATTTACAAATTTACACACACACACACACACACACACACACACACACATATATATATATAATACCATTGTACGCATTATGTAAAAAATTTAATAAATAAAGAAAAATTAGACTTTGTCCATCGCATATACACTTTTGTTTAATGGTATGTGTAGGAGATGAAATTGGATTCTTAAATCTTTAGGGTTATTAATACTTTGTTTGATTATTTTAAAATGAATTGAATTAATAGTCTCTTTGGATTATTAATCTCCTACGAATAGGATAGTAGTAATACTTACAAAGGTAGGTATTAGCAATTCAATCTACGTAGATTGGTAATAAAATTATTATTACCCTTGTATTTTTTATGGTTGCAATAAATTTTAAAAAATATATTTATTTATTGTAAAAATAAAATTAAAAATTATAAATTTAATCCAATTTCATGTGTAAAAACCAAATAAGTTATAATTTAATTTATTGTTTAATTCAAAGTAAATCAAATATTAAAAAAAAAAGTAATCAAGCCCCATTACTTATCTGACATAAATCCCATCTTATTGTTAATTCCACCGCATTATTCTTACTTCATTGTTAATTCTATTATATCTTCTTATTGTTTATTCCTATTCGCCTATAAATAGGCCATATATTGTACAGTTTCAATAGACAGA